>JAFELO010000740.1:292241-308785 GCA_017140195.1 Eumaeus atala
TGTGTGTGTGTGTGTGTGTGTGTGTGTGTGTGTGTGTGTGTGTGTGTGTGTGTGCCTGTGTGTGTGTATTGCTACATATTGGATTATTATAACTCCTTTAGCGGCGTTAGGCAGAGAAAAACATTAAGAATTCTTGTCATTAAATATGTTATACATAGCATACAAGATTTTTTTTAATTTTTTTAGAGTAATATTATATAAACATTTGAAGTATTGAATATTTTCTTCTACCGGCAGTCACTAGTACACTACCTGTTACCCTTTTTTAGCATATAAAGACAAACGACCTTCACCACAAACTGCGATTGCAACGTTATTAATTTGTTGAAGCAAGTAATAAGCATAAAAATTATTCTTTTATACATGTGTACTCAGTCTCAAATGAAAATATGACTTGTAGAAAATCTTTGATTCCTATAAAACCCACTTAGACCATCACAAATGTTACTTTCATAAATGCTCTTGACGTGAAGGGAGCGTATTGAATGTAAATCTTATTCCTTCCCAATATATTCGCACATAATATTTTCTATTTTCGAATAAATATGTGCTAATCTAAACAGCTTTACAAATCTAAGCGTGAGGTTCGCTTTAGCAATCGTTTTACAAGTTCATGCTTCTCAATAAACTACTACTATTAACTATTACTTACTGTTGTTAAAAACAAATATATTTTAGTTGGTGAAAATTTACTAGTTATTTGAAAAACTACCATGATCGGTGTTGGAATATAAAGCATGTTTTATTTGGTAACCAGTGAAATACAAAAATAGTTTGTAAAGCAATAGGTATCAGACATACATAAAAGTGAACAGTAGTTAGTTTTTAATAGAATATTGTTTTTATTTTAAATTAAGACTCGGGTTATGTTAAAAACAGAATTCAGTAATATCTTTAGAGTGCAATATTTTTTATAATTATATCCTCTACAAAATCGACCAAATCGCAGTACGCAAAAAGCCCAGTCCGTTCCATTATATGCTGTGAGAAGATTTCCTCACAATCCCTTTTATGTGCTTTTGGTGTGGGTGGTTTATGATGAAATAGATCGATTTATTATGGAATGTTTTATATTAGCAGTATAGTAGCAGTTTTGATGACTATCGACGTAAACATCCGCATAATCCGCATACTCACAAATTACACGAAATGCGTCACAATAGCTGTCACTTTATGATGTCATGTAAGTGAGAATTACATTTTAATAAATTGTTGTAAATAAAATAAATCTGGTCTCATAAACAAATATACCTGTGCATGATCAATTCAGAGGCTTCTAGGTAAACTGAACATTTTGAGTAAGACCATTCAGCACTTAATTAGCTAATGACCTACTTTTTATGAGTATTAATCTCGGAATGTGTCAAATCACATTTTACCTGTGACCGTGGATCATACGATTGTAAATTATAAAAATAAACCGCGAAGTGTCCGTTTACCGTAACCTCAACTACGAAAATACGAATTATGAAGCACAACAACGTTTAAGAACAAGATAAATAAGTGGCAAAAACAATTGTACCATTTGTTACGGGCGAAAGCAACCAGACTGTTTGTATTCTACACCGGTCAGCGTAAGTTACTCGCTAAAAACTTCAGCATGCAGTTGATAGTATCTTTTATTTATTTGATCTGTTGTGTGGAACATGCATTTGCGTGTCTGCTGACAGATAGCCACCAGAGGGGGCGGGCGTTACTTGTAATGAATGGCGTCCAGTCGCGTGGTGGTGCACATTTGTTTTCTACCGCGTCGGATGCTCAGAAGAATTGTAAGCGATACAAATATCTGAAAAGTTTCGTAACACTATTGCTGTTGAAATTGCGATTTGCAATTATAATAAGTGTCACCTAGATCGTGTCTCTGTAACAGCTGGTTATGTTTTAATAATGAATGCAGAATACATTTTCTGGCTGAATTAATTGCACCGCACATGAATTTTCGTAATTTTTAAAATTTTTCAAAGTACACAAATTGCATGCTAACTTAAGAACTCTATTAAGGCTATCAATTATTGTTTGATTTAAAATTTCGCTTTAGTGCCCGAAGAGAAATGATGAATCTTCCTCGTACAGTTTGTACTAGAATATTTTTGGAAGTCGACTATATGTTTTTAACAATTTTGTGTATTAGGTGTATCATGTTTTATTTCGCATTTTACAATTAATGTATAAACTAATTGTAATAGTTGCAGTCACGGTTGCGATTTTAGTGGACGCAATTTTTTTCCTGTAGGTAAGGCAGGGTCGCGCTCCCTTATCACCCTTATCGCCATCTTAAAATAGGTTATTTTTGTTTATAACATTTCACTTCACATTTTAAAAAAAATGTAATAGAAACATAGTTGCACACAATTTTATTTGCAACAAATAATGTTTATATACTTTTTAATTGCGTTCCTAATTACAGGATAGAGCATGGTTTGGAGGGTTTCCAATGCACTTTTTCGAGATGGTGGCAGGGGAACAAGTTCGGGGTTCCCGCTCATAATAAAAATATCTGAAGTGGCCCAGAGTATAAATACATTTATTGTAATTAGCTGATAGATGTTCACCGAAGCAGTTCTAGCTAACGTAAACATACTATGCTATCATTTTTTCTAGGTACGGTGTGTCTTGATGGCCCGAAATTAGCACACACACAGTTTTTGGATTGGTTCAGTTTCTTCATTTTATCATTTATTGTAATTTTAGTACTGACAATGATCGAGAATGTTGTTAATATTCCAGATAGGACTTTTCGTTTATTATCCGACGTCATAGTCAAAAGCATCGCTCGCATTCAGGGCCTCACACTTGATTGCCTTCTTAGCTGAAACGGAATTTGAAGTTAGTTCGTGATGGATTACAATATATGAGTAAAGTAATTCTTCCAATACAATCTGACATATTCAATTTGCTTGGAGTACAGTGAATAATAATAGATATAACAAAACAAAAACCCAAACAGATTACAAATCGGAATACTTTTACGTTTTCGGGTAGGTACTTAAACTATACCAATAATAAAAGCTGAAGATTTTGTGTGTTTGTTTGAACGTGTTAATCTCAAGGACTTCTGATACGAATTGTAATAATATTCTTGTCATACATAGTCCATTTATCGATGGAGGCTGACGCTACGGCTAATAGGACCGGAGTTACGTGATTGAAACCGTGGGCCTAGTCGTGTAAGTGTTCTGTGTTAATCACAATTATGACATTTTATTGTCTAACTAGAAGTAAAATTATGATATTGTATTGTCTAACTAGAAGTAAAATTATGATATTTTATTGTCTAACTAGAATTAAAATTATGATATTTTACTGTCTAACTAGATAGTCGAAAGACGTCTCTATACTTTCCTCACATTGAATAGTTTTCTTAGACATTAAAATCAAATTATGTGCAGACATTATCTCCATGCTAACACAGTGATAGTATCTATCTATATTTGAAGAAATTATAAAAATCGTGAGATATACTTTATGCTCGGTCTTTCATTAATACATGAGTTAATCATCACACGTAACATTCAACTTTTAATGAGTTTCACGACGTGCTGTTTAATTATCACACAGCACCGAGCACACGCCCGACACACATTCAGCGTAACTCAAATACACGTGTACTCGCATTTTTAATTAGTATCATTTAAATTCATTTGAAACTGTATGCCTCTGTATGCAGGAAAAGCCTTTGTTACGTGATAGTGTCACCTGTTACCCTACCTATATCTTTTTCTGTTGACGAAAGCAAACGCATTTAAGCGCCTTCACCGGACCAATAGTGTGTAGCGGTACGTTGCAGTGCCGAATACCCTCAAAAACCACCGCGAGTGCCATCAGTTCCAGCAATAGGTGAGATGGCATTTCGACGGCTAGTCAGTCCCCTAAGGGACCGACGCCTTCACCACAGAAGTGTTGCCCCTAGCCACACTCGCTCCTTGTCCATTGTACAAAAGCGCCTCCACCAGTTGCTCTTTTCTCCATTCTTATAAGAAGCAACAGCTCCTTCGGTGCAACTGGCGTCACCTAATATGTCAGGTTTGACGTGACGGTAGGGATGACGTAAATAGTTACCAATAGCTAACTACAAGCCTCACACAATACAAATAGTTGATTATATTAAGTTAATTTACGTTAATTACGTGACATAACTGTATATTTGGTTTTCAAAAGCTTCACGCAATCAACATATTTTTATTGTTGAATATATTATTGATGATAATAATAAAAATAATTTCTGCTATTTAAATCAAGATTTATAATATAAAATATATTTTGTCTTCTAACACAATAAAGGAAAAATGGAAATTTTATTAAGAATAAGGTCGAAGCAAACTGATTGGACGATTTTGAGTGGGAATAGTTCCGTCTTTGCCTGGCTTCTTGACTGCTAGGATTTTCGCAGATTTTCACAGGGTAGGAAAATAATCTAACTCAAGAAGCCATTCAATATTTTCGTTAAATAGACTTACTCAGGTGTACCAAGTCCTACCTACGCAATCGATGTTAGGCATTTGTCGTAGGCGGACATCGATCGGACTTTGAGCAAGACATCTTCGACGTACCACAGGGTTCGATCCTCGCGCTTTTGTCGTACGCGGCCTACGTTTATGATAGTTCATGCTTTCATAATTCCAAATGTTTCATGTATGCAGACGACACAAAAATTTATTAAAACATAAAAACCCACTCGGATTGCGATCTACTACAAGAAGATCTAAAAAGGCCCAATGATTATTGCTTAGCAACTAGAATTACTAACTAACAATGCTAGTAAATGCGCGCTAGTAACGTTTTACAGAACACGCCTAGTGAAAGATTTAGGTGTGACACTAAACCACAAGCTCACTTTCCATGAACACATAACGGACATCATAAAACTTATAAACACCTCGGATTTATCCTACGTGTTACCAAACCTTTCTCAGACCCCAAATGCTTAAAAACATTTTACATTACATACGTCAAAAGCATCGTCAAATATTGTTCAAATATATGGAACACCCACCACACGACTATAGAAGACATCTAAAAAAATCAACTTAAATTCATTAAGCATCTAACCTATCGCACTTCCAAAAATTTATGAACTATATGATGTTTATTGTAAACAGTACAACATAATGCCTCTTCGTGACAGAAGATAGTGTGATAGATCTGATAAAGCAAGTGTTCTTGCATAAAGTGTGTAACGGCGCTATTGACTGCACGGACCTCACTGAACTGTTCCTAACTCAGTGTTCACCTTCTATCCACACCAGGCATACGCCTTTGTTTCATGTTGTGAGCACATACACATACTATTGTAAAAAATCAGTATGTATAACACAGTATGTCGAATACAAAATAGCTTCAACAAACTATTCTACTCAGTGGACTTGTTCAAAGTTAACTGAAGATTAAAAAGAAATAGACACAGATATAACTAAACAGAGATACGATACATATACATGAACAATCAGATCTATTCGGACGCATATATATACATTCACGCATACATACTCACACACTTTTCACACACAGACTGACCCCCAGGTACACCATACTCTCCACTCAGTCTCATTAGCGTATAGTAAATCCGTAATTGGATGTTTGTTTAATAGTTAAGTAACATCATTTTAATTAGCCATAAGGGATTTTGTAATTAATAAAAATAAAATAAAAATAAATAAAATAAAAAAAAGCATTTTCCGGATATATTTTTAAGCAATATATTCTGTATGCCATCTTACCCGGGGGGCTTTCTTTGTCTTCAGTTTTCCTAGCAGCAACCGGATTTCATGTGGATGAACATAATCGACAGTATAGTGGAGGTCAGCTGATTCGAGTATAGCCATAGAATCTTGGACTGTTGTTTCAATATCAGGAGCTGTTAAACAATCTTTATTTAATATCATGTTACTGACAATCGCTTCAGCAAGGAATACACACTGTTCCTGCGCATTCGTGGTGATAATCCCTTCACGACTTTTTGTGGTGGAACTATAATTGTTTTTCAGCTGACGGAGTTAACAGCACGCCATATATCTGAACCTGGATTTAGAGTCTAGTTTAGCTAGCTTATTATTCCAAAGTGTGTCGTTAAGATCCAACACTTTACATTTAATATTAAACTGCAAACTTAAAATATAAAGAACCATTTCAGTTCTCTACGTCGGAAATCACTTTTATATTTAGTTTTACACCTAAGACACCTGGAGAGCTTAAGTATATGATTCCTTTTTATTTTCGGGACACTGCGTTCTCGTGTGGCTAATATAGTGTTAGTGAGTTACTCCATAGCCGAGTCAATACTGTCATTTGTTGAGAAAATAGTGGGAGTTAAGGTGATAAAAATATTAAGATGTTCTCGACATGTCCGCCAGCAGGCTTTTTAATCATCATCATCGTTATTGGCCCCTATCGGTCCACTGCTGCTCTCTTCCATCCCGGACCGGCTACAGCACGGAGATCGTCTTACCACCGGTCGACCAACACTTCGTTTACCTAGACGCGACCTCCACTCTAGAAACTTACTGGCCCATCTGCCATCTGTTCTTCTGAGAGTGTGACCAGCCCATTGCCAATTCATCGAGCCTATTTGTCGCGTCATATCGAATATTTTAGTTCTCTGCCTTATGACTTCGTTATAAATTCTGTTGAACACAGAAACACCCAACATATCACGTTTAATAGCCCGTTGAGCTAGCGCAAACTTGCGGACCAATCCTAAATAAGAGGCCATGTTTCAGCCCCGTAGGTCATCACGGGGAGAATGCATTTGTTGAAGACTTTCGTTTTCAAGCCCTGCGGTATAAACGATATGAGAATGTGACGAAGCTTCCGGAATGCTGCCCAACCCAACTAAATCCTTCTATCGACTTCCTTCTTGATGTTATATCTACCTAATTGCAATATTCGCCCAAGGTATTAGTCTACGACTTTGAGAATAGCACCATCGTCGTTGACTGGCCTAGAGAGAACGTGTTCGTTGTACATGACCATTGTCTTGTCCAAGTTTCTGAGACCAACACGTTGGGAGTATTCATTTAGGCTGTGCAACATTTACTACAAGCTCTCCAACGATTCGGCTAACACAATGATATCGTCGGCGATGAGAGAGGTACTCGCCGTTATTTTTTTGCCGCATTCTGCCCAGGTTAAAGTCGTAAAGACGTCCTCAGAAGCATTCTTGAACGGTTTCGGGGAAATAGCATCCCCTTGTCGCGCTCCTAGATGAAATTGTATTGGACTTGTTTGACCTTCCGGAATCAGAACTTGAATAAAAGCAGCGTCATACAATGCTCTCAGTACTTCGACGTTTCGCCAATCGACCTGACATCGCTGTAAAGCTTCCAGAACAGCCCAGGTTTCGACAGAGTCAAAAGCTTTCTCATAGTCCACAAATGCGAGGCACAGCGGGTAATTGTACTCATATGTACTATTGTACAATTTGCCTTAAGGTGAAAATGTGGCCTATGGTGCTAAATCCACCCTGCTCCGGTGACTGGAATTTGTCAAGCTTTGTGGTGAGACGATTCGACAAGACTATTGAGAACAACTTATAAATGTGGTTGAGAAGTGAAATCGCTCTGTAATTTTAAAGAAATGATTTGTCACCCTTCTTAAAAAACAAAACAACGTCACTTCCAAGCCATACCTTGGGAGGTACGCCCCGCTGAATTACTAATCTCACTCATGCCGACGTCCGGCAGGTTTCAAATGTTTCAATCAAAAATCAACAAAAAAATTCAATTCGTGATAGGCTGGTACGCGGATCGTTGTTCAGGATGTCGGGATGTGGAGCGTGCGACGTATACAACTTGCTATAGAAAGTTTCGATCCCAGATAAGATACCTGGCTTAGATGAAATGGTAACCCCAGAATCAGTCCTAACCTTTGTCAGATGACTTCTCCCAAGTTTCTGCACGAAAAGTTTCGACCCTTTATTCTGCTCAATCGCTTCGGTAACCCGTTGCGTATTTGAACTGCGAAGGTCTCGAGGTATAAGTTTGCGGATTCGCTTTGAAAGAAGTTTGACATCGGCGGACGTAACGTCTTCGTGTGCTCTGTGTTCCTTCATAAGTCCAAACGTCTCATCTGAGAGTTTAGCTCTCCTGCTCACATACTTACTCCTACCATATCCTTCACCCACGCCCCGAGAGAGCCCCTAACCAAACGTTGATCACTTCCAGTTTTAAACGTAGACATCTATAAACATATGCTTTCGGTCCGTCAAACATTGAAGTAGGCCTTACAGGTGCTATGTGAGGCCTTTGAGACATCCTCATACGTAGTCTCCACTTCGTCCTCGGAATGCGTCAATGTTGGTGCGTATACTCTTATCAATTTAAGGCTTTACCTTATATTGAGTTTATGTACGAGATACGCCACCCTACACGACACATCAGAGATTTCTATCATGTTGCCTATGAGGGAGCTTATTCACGAAGGATTCCAATCCGCCTTGTGATGGAGTGTCGCCTTCTCTGAAGTGAAATAGGTGATCCCATGGCAGAGTTAAGGTGTCCTCGCCTTGTCATCGGACTTGACATAGCACCAGAACGTGCCACTGGATTTTTCCCAGTTCCATCTCCACCTCAACTAAGTGGTTATCTAGTCTGAGCGTTCGTCCATTATACGTAGCCAGGTCAAATCGGTGGTAGCGATACGTAACCCGGAGATTCTTAGCACCCTTTGTTCCACTGTTACCGTAGCCACTACCGTGGCCAGGACTAGTAGAACTATCGGGAACTAGGGGCCGTATAATATTGCTGTCGTCCACTTGAGGTTAATGCTCGTAATTGCCACGCTGATCAGGCGGATTGGCAATCGCAAATTAGGTTTTGGATCGGCGCCATGGTTGCCTGTCGCCGATCCGATTGATGGAACCGCCATCACTCGGCAGGAACGCCGTCCTGTGCACGCGTCTAATTCACTGTCACCATGAAACAGACGGGACATCAAACAACCAGCCCGCTGATGCCTCTTCGTTGTTAAGAGGCTTTTGAATAGTTATTCTTGATACTCGGTTGTCTAACAAGTTCTCTGTCAGGAGTAAAAAATGCAGGATGACAGCCTCCTTAACGTTATGGAGTTTTTTCACTGTATACGTTTTTTTTCGATAAGGATAACATTTGGTGTAGATTGAGTATGAGTGCTATGGTAAATATTTGGTTGCGGATTTTCTCACAGGATTGATTTGTCTAGTCTGCCTTTCAGATAATTTTGGTTTCAGATATTTTTGGCGCTCCTTACACTGCTGAAAATTTGCTGGTTGGTTTCAGTTGAAGCTATGAGCTGGTTAATCTTTTGACCTTTCCGGTCACTCTGAGGTTAGGTCTGGTTCATTGCATTGGATACTTCGAGGAGATGAATTACAGTTACGTGAAAAATGACTTGGCATCTGTAGCGCTGTGTATGAAATAAATTCTTGGACTTATACTTACGAACTTGGATTACACAGCTGTCGAAATCTTTAGTAATTTCTCAAAATCACCTGTTTTGAGTTGACCTCACCAAGGGCGGCACTGATGGCTCTTGCGGTAGTTTTTGTGGGTATTCGACACTATCATGTGCCGCGAGTCCCACACCACTGGACCCCACCCAGGGCCGGTGAAGGCGCGTAAATGCGTTTCCTCGCGTCAACAAAAAAAAATGTTATAACATGTTTGACAGTGTCACAAATTGTGTATTGCAGAAATTTTAACATTTGTGCGTACATCATATTAAGGTAAGAGCGTTCGTCACTTCATCAATACATAATCTATAATTGTGCCAAATTTCATACTCCTTCGTCTGCACAATTTTTGTGAAAATGGGTGAAAAGTTTGTGCTCCACGTATTAATATAATATGATAATCATATATGTTTGAAATAATATGAAATCCCACCAGTAACATCCTGAAAAAACTAGCGAAGTGTTGATGGAACTGATTTTTACTCTATAAGAAGTAATGTAATTAAATATAACACAATAAAACAAAGCCAAGCCAAGTAAATCCTTAACTGTGATTGCTTCATTATTATTCTACTAGCGTTAAACCCAGCTCAGCCCATAAGAAACCGCATGACGTTCAGTAGATTTTGAGAAATATGTAAAAGATCAAATACAGACAGACATTGTCTAGATAACATTACACAAAAACATTAAATATTTCAATTGATTTGTAATAACAGAAGACGTACTTGCAGCTACCGTAATCGTTTTATAAGACGTCAGCATAAAAATAATACCTATAATAATAATATAAATGATAAAAATGCGAGTGTTTTACGAGTTTTCATTGGAAGGAATCAAAGACTGAGGACAACACGTCTTAATCTCTATGCAGTAGTTTTTGGCCATTGGAATTCACCGGGATCAGATTAAAATTAATTTTCACAGAAATGCTGTAGCAATGTCTAATGAATTCTTACCGGAACGCTTATCAAATCTACTGATTATTAATCCTGAGATATAAAGGTTTCCTTATCAATTCTTATTGAAAAAAATATATGTTATATCTAGTCCTAAACAGAGAGGCGTGAAACTCTTTCCACTCTACTCTACTCTACTACCAGCTAGAAAATTACAGAAAATATAATGTCTGCTCGATAACGGCTCTCCGTATTTTACTTAACCTGAAAACGTGAGAGCGCAGTATATAAAATCCAATTCTACCTATTTACCTATTTATCAAATGTGATTCAGTATTTGTAATTATTTTTTAATAAAATAAATTGTTTGTTCCATCCTAATAAGGTTTCGCGAATTTATTCTTTGTTTGAAATTTAAGTATGTGTATCAACCCTTAGAAAATACAATTATGTGTAGTTAGAAGAGCCATGACAATGTCCACTGTCTTATACAGAATAATTATGTCGCCGGGGTGATTATTATAATTGGTAGCGACATAACAACGAGGCTGTTAAGGGTGATATTCTTGAGAATAGAATCTTATTTATATTTACATTGTGTTTGTTACTAGTGTCAGCTAGCGGTTTCACTCGCGTACCTTTAAGGTTATTAGTCGTAGCGTCATGGTATATAGCCTTCCTCGACAAGTGGACTATTCAACACAAAAAGATTTAATCGATACAGGCCAGCAGTTCCTGAGGTTAGCGCATTAAAAAAACTAAGAAACACATAAAATTTTATATTATATGTGAAGATCATTAGTATAGATTAAAATTACGAACAAACCATATTTTAGTTAAGTCTATTAAGTCCACTTTCGTAAAGTTGAATGAATACTTATAATTATTTAAAATTTAAAATTAGTGTAATAATATATATTTAAAATAACTTTTCTTATAGCGGTTTTATACAATACGTAGTAGCAGTAGTAATAAATATTACATTTGAATTTATTGCCTGACTGGCGCGTCCTCTTAACAAAATATTGCTAGAATAATGTTTGATAGGGTTCTCGTTCTCCTCACGATAGAAAATACCACGTTATACTGAAGGAACATTCTAGAACGATACTTCCACGAGTCACTATCGAATGTAAACAAAAATGAAACCCATTCAAAAAAATATCAACGATAAATTATTGTCTATTTTAAGACCATTTTAGCCTAGTATGGCACCTTCGAATCCTGGGAATCCAGATTATATCACGCTGTTCATATTTACTGGTTAAAATTTTACGGGTTATGGTACTACAATTTTTCACCCAACGATTTTACGTTCTGGCTGCGATTAATATACACATTAAACGTGTTATGGCTTGTATGCTTTTTACCGGGAACTGGTGAGATATTTTATTTATAGAGACAAGGTGACAACATCGACAAAATAGCGGAGGAGAATATTTGCTTTATTTTATTTATATCTTTCATTAAATAAACTTTGATTTTTTTATAGGGGACCTTTTCACGACTCCTGGCGCCAACTGAACATCAGCAAAGTAACTATGCCGATGCATTGCCCATCTTTTCACCCCCCCTCCCACCAAGGGGCTACTTACAAACCGCTCGAAACACGACACAGAACACACGACACTTAACGCGGGTATCGCGTGAGTGAGAGGTCTCCCCGGTCGTGCCGGCCCAATAACACGGCAATACAGCATGGTACTACCTCTTACTATATACCTTAAAGTATAATTTGAAGACGATTTTAAAGTACTGCCGAGATACAGATGAAATTAATGGTTTTGTCCTATCGTCCGTTTTCGTTACCATTTTTACTGATTAAACGAAATAAGCAAACGAGACATAAAATCGCTGACCCTTTGTACCTCCTTTAAAACGAAGGAAAACTAATGTGACATTGCTAGTTAATTGCCCAATGTTAAGGTCTTCCTAGCCTTGGACACATCCTCTAAAATACTTAATTGCAGTTATCCATACGTGGAAGTATTTGAAAGTTTAATGAGATTAGCTATATATTATATACATGAAGGATATTTATGTTCCTTTACAACGGATTTGATCGACTGGATCGTTGATTTACAAAAATACAACATACACGATGTCATATTTAACTGTCATTATGCACGGACGGTTTTGACGCGCTGATGGTGTATCTTGGTATTTTTGTAAATCAAAGTTATGAAAACCGACCTCTTACAAATTCACAAACATTTTGTACGTTCAACATATGCTAAACGTATCCACTGTGCGTCAGTACACATACTAAGAGTAATTAATATATTTTCAGACTCTATTTATTCCTGAGCGAAGTGTACACGTATTTCAAAATTGCAGTGTTTTGGCTAAATAAGCAGAAAATATTAAATCTTCTGAATTATTTGCATCACGAGGAATTCAAACCGGAAGAGCGTGAGCACAGGGAGATCTTGAGGAGAAGTATAAAAACCGCTCGCTTCGTCATGACCTACTACTCCACTACGTGTGTCGGTGCGGTGTTAGGTGAATGATTTTTAAGGTGACGGGGAGCTGCTGGATGCAAGTGACTCGTGACTGTGTCCTATGGCGCTCTATATGGTAGGCCTATGTCTACAGTAGGCGTCGTCGGGCACATGATGAAGATGATTCCATATTTATATATGTTACCCCCTACCTTGCATATAGTAGAAAGGGTGTTTCTCAAAAAGTTCACACACCTCCCCTCCTAAAAAATAATCCATACAAATATTATAAAGTAGCGATCCATCCTAGTTTCACCCTAAATCATCATATACACTAAAACCTAGTAAATAGTGGGCATCTCAATACAGGCGGCTGGTGGAATCGAGGGGTTTTAGCGAGTATTCGGATTACTCGCGAGCCCCACACACCCATGGGTTCCCACCCAAGTTCAGCGTGTAAATGCATTTCTCCGCGAGAGAAAGGACCTACACTAGGATCTTCCTCGAGAGTCGCTCAATCCATGCATGAAAGGTGCATGAAAATCTTTTCAGTAGATTTAAAAAATAATCAATCCTATACGGACAGACTGCCTTTGGGGACTTTAATATATATTTATAAATGTGTGGACCAGTTTCTTCGCTCAATGAGCACTCATAGCAAGCTGTATTGGGCTTCTCGCCGCCTCCACATACAAGTTCATCTAGGGAAAAAAGGAAGAAAAAGAGAGTGTGTAAGTCTATCCTTCTTTCACGACACGGAGATTTCGAGTTAGTGTAAAAACTGCTTATTTCATCATGACCTTTTTCTTTCTTCTTGGAACAAACGAGCAATCGAAGCCTCCCAACGACTACCGACGCCCATGCACATCAGCACAATTATTCCGATGCGTTGCCCTCCTAATAACCTCCCCTCCAATGGACAAATGGGCTTTAAAATTTTAGCCCATTTGTCCATTTGTAATTGTAATCGATCACCTGATCGATTTCCTCTAAATCTACTAAACGGATTCTCATGCGGTTTTACTAATAGATAGAGCGATTCCCGAGGAAGGTTTTAATGTATAATTTGTTTTACATAACAATTACGGGTTAATCTAGACTGAATGATAGAGAGCTACGTACTGTTATGTCCAGAGGTCGGAGGCTTTAATGCAGAATACGCCCGATTATGGCCCATCAGCATTACACTCTCGGAACCTGAGCATTACTCTTATCCCGGCAGCTCAGTCTCTATCCATACATCAGATCTGACGGTCACGTACAATTTCTATATCCATTTGTAATAAGTTAATTATAATATTTTACTATTTGTTCCTAGCAGTAATAAAATTTATTTTTTTTAAAAAGACTTTCCATTAAATCCATCTAACATTTGGTGGCAGCGGTGGGATCGGAAAATCCCCAGTGCTGCGGAAAAACTGCTATAGACCACGCACATTTTACCAAAACTGTGAAAATCCGTGAACTTAAAGAAAGAAGAAGAAGAAAAGGTGTAGTGAAGACTCGACGATTGAGAAAATTCAAAACTTATGAACATTAAGCATACAACGTAGATAACACTATCGACGCGGACATTATCCAGTTCATCTTCACCATCCTGTTACTGACAGCTTGGCTCTTGCCAGGGTATTCATTAACCAACCAATCTGCCACTAAAAGCAGAACAGTACTCTTCAACCAGCTACTCGAAGCCAGCTACCGCATCTATCATAAAAAATAGGCAGCAACCTTCACATCGTGTCCTGAGAAACTCGAAACCGGCATGCGAAGAGTCATCGCCGTGCTTATCTGCGTACTGTGAGTCCTTAGTCATTGTTATAAATCAGGGTTGTACAACACATTGTTTTAATTTTAATATTTTATTCTATATCGATGTCGAAATCAGAAAAATTACAATTAGATATTCAAATGTCGGATAGCTCTAAACCACCGACTCCAGTTCCTGCACCTGTACCTAATCGTGTGGCAAAGTCGTCGCCCTTAGTGGTCGAAATGGACCTTAACACATCGTTTAAATTTACTAAACCCTTCGATAGAAGTAGGGATACCCTTAATTCATTTTTAGTTAATTGTAATAACGCCTATGAGCTTGCCAGTGAGATACAGAAACCTATACATAATTAGTCAACTGAGCGGTAAAGCGGAAGTAGCCTGCTCAATCAAAGAATTCCCGAGCTGGGACCACTTAAAAGACTTTCTAAAGAACCAATTCAGTAACCGCAAACACTATGCCCACTTACTCACAGAATTACAGGAGAGTAAACAAGGGGCATTAGACAGTGTAAGCCAATTTGCTCTTCGAGTTGAAACATTGTTATCACAACTGTTAGTAGAGGTGTCAACATCCACATCTAAAGCTAAGGAATTGCCTGGCCGCGCGGCGGCTATAGATGACTTAGCTCTTCATCATTTTCTCATGGGACTGTATCCTAGAATATCAAATATTGTGAGGTGTAGGTCACCAAAGAACCTAAATGAGGCTATTAACTTGGCCATATCGGAAGAACGTATTCAGCAGACCTTATATAAGAAAGCGCCAAACGAAACCAAGCCCAATAATTCTATCAGAAATAATAATTATAACAAACCGGGTCCCTCTCTAACTAGCATAAATCCGAGATTTAATACCAACACATCTACTCACAATACAAGGCCATCTAATTCGCAAATGTCACAATTCTGTAGATACTGTAAAATGCCGGGCCATGATATTTTAAACTGTAAAAAACGAGAGTATAATAATAATAGATTTAAGATATCACAACCCACACAATTTAATTTTCCGACTGGACATCCTGCGAGGGTGAACTATTTAACAGATACTCTCGAAAAAGATTACGAGCAGCAAGATGAAGCAGACATTGCTGTAGATGATGACAACAATGATGATTTAAACGCTTAGATGTCCCGTATAGGTATCGCACGGGGCAAGTTCCTCTCGCTCAAGACGATACCATCGTTATCGCTAGTAGGACCACACCACAGGGTAACCAGCCCCAAAAGGGAGGTCTTATCTCGCGTAACATTAGGACCACACCACAGGGTAACCAGCCCCAAAAGGGAGGTCTTATCTCTCATAACATTAGGACCACACCACAGGGTAACCAGCCCCAAAAGGGAGGTCTCATCTCTCATAATAATAGGACCTCACCACAGGGTAAACTGCCCCAAAAGGGAGGTCTTATCTCGTGTAACATTAGGACCACACCACAGAGTAACCAGCCCCAAAAGGGAGGTCTCATCTCTCATAACATTAGGACCACACCACAGGGTAACCAGCCCCAAAAGGGAGGTCTCATCTCGCATAAATTTAGGGCCACACCACAGGGTAACCAGCCCCAAAAGGGAGGTCTCATCTCGCCAAACATCAAGACCATACCGCAGGGTCACCAGCCCCAAAAGGGAGGTCTCATCTGGCCTTACATCAAGACCACACCGCAGGGTAACCAGCCCCAAAAGGGAGATCTCATCTCGCCTAACATCAAGACCACACCGCGGGGTAACCAGCCCCAAAAGGGAGGTCTCGTCGCACATGACACATCAACGTTTCTAAATCAAGAACCCAATCTCAAAATCTATGAAATCAATATAGATACGTCTAGACGATTATTACCTCATATCCTGTTACAAACTAATGTATCCGATATCCCTCTTTCACTCCTAGTAGACTCAGGGTCTTCTATAAGCCTGCTTAAATCATCCTGCATTTCTAAAACTCAAAAGCTCCTAAGAGAATCAGTAAAAATTAAAGGAATAGACCCAGGCGATGAGCCCACATTA
>JAFELO010000742.1:0-51122 GCA_017140195.1 Eumaeus atala
GACAGAATGACAAACTCACACACCGCTTACGGAAACGAGCCCGGGTTCGAATCTGTAAGATGTGAGCTTAGATGAATGTAGAAATAAAATAACGCGATTTTAGAGAGCTCTAATAATAAAAATAAAATATGATCACGGCTTCTAGCCGATTTGAAGCGCAAATCGACCCCATCCGTCAGTGGGTGGGGGAGGAGGCCGGCCTTCTCTGACAAGCCAAACCGAAAGACGAGCTCAACTCTCCTTATACACGTCCCGTAATCCATCAGTAATAGGTCCCTCTGACAAAAGAAAAAAAAAAGTATATTGGGATATTGATTCTAGTAGACACTGCACAACGGATTTCTTAAAATTTAACAAATGTGTAGATTACGATCTCACTACGATTCAACCGCCGAGTAGAGCTAGTTCTTACATATAAACAAATTGTGTACCTACCGCTTATCGTCCACCTGTAATTTTTTTTTTGTTGACGCGGGGGAAACGCATTTACGCGCCTTCATCGGCCCTGGGTGGAGTCCAGTGGTGTGTGGGTCTCGCGGCAAATTATAGTGACGAATACCCAGAAAAACCACCGCCCTCAGTGCCGCCCTTGGTGAAGTCCCCCGGGACAACAAATCTTCAGGGCACCTCGGCGGCTAGTGAGCCCCCGAAGGGACCAACTCCACCTCCACATATGGGGTTGCCCCGCACTACAAGATAACCCCAACGACTTTGGGACAATGCAATGGGGTGAGGTTCCCATCTTCGCCCCTTGCCCCGTCCGCAAAAGCACCACCTCCTAGTGCTCTTAGGTCCCCTCTTCTTATAAAAGGGGTGCAAAGATCCCCCTCGGTTCAATTGGCTTCGCCTGGGTGCACCCCAGGCCACCGAGCCCCACCGCCACAAGACTCGAACCATGGTGGGGACCACCTCTACCACCTATTTGAAGAAAAATTCTGTGGAAGGAGTTAAAATTTTCTCGCGTTTCGTGTGGTGCGTAAGTAGCCGGTGGCCAATTGAGGGGATAATGAGGCAGAAACCCGCCTGCATAAGACCAAGGGGATGTTTATTGGCGATGACAGTCACCAAGTTGCTCAGGTTACTTTTTACCCCTATAAAATATAAAAAAAATGTTTGGGCGCTACGGTCGAAACACAACCACGACAAACTTATACTACCGTCGTTTTGGGATGAGGGTTTAACTAAAAGGCAAATAAATGACAACTAGTTATATTACATTATATTACAAAGTACATTACATTACACTATAAAATACGCTACCTTACAATACAGACGTTACACCTTCGGCTTGATGACATGCGGCAGGTCGAACTTGCCGCGCACGCACTTGAGCTTCACGCCGGGACAATCTTTTAATCTGCAATGTAAGAAGTAAATACTTAGTCCACTTTTGCGATGTTTGTACACGCACGTACGCACGCACGCACGCAGTCACGCATGCGCAAACGTCCTTATTGTATGATGCAGGAAATGCCCTTACCTGCCGACCCTGACGAGTACAATGTTGTGCTCCTGCAGATTGTGGCCGATGCCGGGAATGTAGGCCACCATCTCCTTGCCGTTGGAGAGGCGCACCAGCACGCACTTACGGTTGGCGGAGTTCGGCTTCTTCGGTTTCTTGATCACCGTCTTAAGCACCACACCCTGGACACAAATGAAACTTGATTACAATTTTTACTGCGAATAACAGGCACCAAAATAGGATGTTAAAACCTTTCTTAGGAATCAGTCTGTCCCATGGGTGCAGATCGTTTGAAAAGTCTCGAATTAAAAAGATACAGACATACAGCTTGGTACTTTGTTTTACTTTCTTTATAGCATAAGGAGCAAACGAGAAATCGGACCTTTTTGATGACTACCGACGCCCAGGGACATTCGTATAATTGTTACACAGATGCGTTGCCCTCCTATTATCCCTACCCAATGGGGCACCGGCTACTCACAAACTGCACGAAATGCGACGTTGTCACTTTACGCAGTTATCAATTTAGATACTTCCCTGATTGTGCCGGCCCAATTCCGTTGCATAGGAGGATGTAGTGTCATGCACAATGCATGGCACTGCCTCCTCCTCTGCAGCATGGAACTACATCTTCCTAAAATATGTATGGAAGGTAGATATGTTTGGTATTGTTTATGTAAGTAATCCTATATGATTATGAGAACGAACATCAAGTTACTTTAGCTTGCTAATGATCAGTGAGACATACCTTAGCAAAGGGGTTCCCGTTCAGAGGGTTCCTAGATTTCCTACTCTTCATGTGTGGCCCGGTTCTATGCATCTGTGCAAGCGAGGCCATCGCGCGGTACAGCAGGCCGAGCCCTGGAGCGGACAGCTGGACAGGCGCTGGTAAGCTGGGTGCAGCTGGCAACAAAACGTTCAGGTTTCATGAATAAAAGCTTTTAGTATTAATGTCGTAATCGATGCGGCGGTGTGGACTTACAGTCAAATCGGTTACTTGGAACTTGTCCAGGCTACTCAGTCGAAATTAAATAAACGTGACGCCATGACAACTACGAGCTTCTTTTGGCAACTCACCACAAACCGTTTGAGGAAAATCTTTTGCGTTAAAACAAATTTTATTCCTGAAATTATGTTGTATAGCGAATTTTATTCCTGAAATAATGTCGTGTACCGACAACACATAAGACTTGCCCAAAATCTGCCGCCTCACCTGTTGTAGGTATGGCAAAATCGGTGGTACCTACTACTGGTGGAGGTACTATTGGACAGACAACGGAGAAACGAGCGCTCGGACGACTAAAGACGCTCATTACATTAAGATATCCGCATTTTTGTTTTCATGCAGATCATGGCATAAAGATGTCTGCAAGCTTTTGCCTATATTTATAGTATTTATTATTTAAATCGTGTTAAGTGATATTAATTACAAATTAATGACGGGGGTTTGTTTTGCTGTTATAACTTGACATTTTCGGCATTTGCTAATGTCACATAAAAACGATAAAATAAGGGCAAAGGCTGACAGCTATCTCTACGTTAGCGATGACGTAATCAAGTCTAAATGAAAATTTTAAATAATTAATAAAAAGGTATCTTCTATACTACATTATAAGGCTGAAAAGTTTGTTTGTTTGAACGCACAAATCTCAAGTACTACTGGCCCGCATTGAAAAGTTACTTTTGTGTTGAATGGTCCATTTATCGAGGAAGGCTATATCCTTCCTCGTAAAATGGACTATTCTGCGGAGCTGCTATACACTATGACGCCACAAATTATAGAATTGTAGCGCGGATGAAATCGTGGGTTGATTCTGGTTTTATGGATAATAGAGAAATCGGAGCCCTTTACGATTATCGACGTCCATGAACATTAACATAATTGCTATGCCGATGCGTTGCCCTCCTATCCCCAATGGGCCACTGGCTACTCACAAACCGCACGAAACGCGATTTTAAAATGCGAACGACAAGCGCATTTTAAAATAGTGTTCCATTCTGAAATTGTAAAACTTTACTTCCATTTTTATGCATTATATATGCATTTTAGGACAGGCATAATGTAAGAGTGCATCGTCACTGTCCACTGTCGCACGCACACGGGAGAGTGACGCAAGTGACATAGAATACGCAGCAAAATGGCGTAACACCGTACACAATAAGTACGGACAGCAGATCAATTAATAAAAAAAGTATATTTATTAGCATGCATTACATTTAGTCACTACATACATGCCGCAGGTAATTCGGACGGCAGTGTTAAGAGCAATGCGTGTTTGCGTACTGCCGTGTCAATCAGTCCGATATCGGTCTAATGATGGAACTGTAAATAATTAGCATCCGTGATATTTTTGTTAGCATGCATTAATCTAGTCCCTGCAAGTATGCCGCAAGTATTTCGCACGGTAGTGTTGAGAGCAATTCGTTTACATATTTGTTTACATATTGTCGTGTCAATCACTCTGCTCCGGATGTAATGACGGACGTGTAAAAAATTGTATCCGTGTTAACTGTGTGTGAGCTTCGACACGTACCAGAGTTCACTCAAACGAAGATGTACAAAGTGCACTATTTCATCATAATTTATTAGGTTAAGTCTGCATCAGCAATATTTACATTCATTACGTTTGTTAAGTAATGGATCAGTGTTCAAACATCACTCGATGAGTTCGGTTATTTCTCACCCGTACTCTCCTACATCGGAACACACAGTTCATTCTTATATACATTCTGTATATACAAACTACTATATAACTGCCGCGCCGCGATTGTGAGGGATTAAACTTTGTGACGCAGTTACAGTGACGTACAGAAAAAGCTTTTAATGCCATGAAAACACGAGGACACATGGACAGGGCAGGAGGTTGCCAACTGCGTCCACAGGGGATGATCCCGAAGAGTAAAAGATGCACAAGAGACGTAAGCAACGTAGGAGCAGTAACGCGATACGCTGCCGTCACACTAGATTTCTCGATCTTTTTTTCACGATTACGCTCATCATGTACTTTATATACTATATATATAGTACTACATATCATGCCTAAAATCGTTTCATACGGAGTACCAAAACTCCAAAAATTATAAACAAGAAACTACGTATAGTAGGGTAGTACCTATTTAACTGGCCGAAACGACGTACTTAAAAAAAAGATAGGCTTACAAAACTTATTACATTATATTCTATAGTCTTTTCGAAAATAGAACGCCAAATTTGAATTTATTCGAACTGATAGAATTTGTGTGAGGGGACCTAGAACTTTCTCAGTCGTCAACTTTCTAAACAATGGAAAGAAACGAAATACGTGCGGTGATAGTTTTGTTTTAAAATTGAAAACAGCAACCCAGATTGATGGATTTATATAATATACAATAAGATTAAATTATTGTTATCTGATTTAGTTTGTTTGAAAAAATATTTTATATATTTTGTTGTTAAGACTTACTTGAGTTTTAAAATACTTCTACATACTAGTATTTTGACGTTTTTAATTTTATATGTATCGTAAGCCCTACTCTGTACATGACATAACGAGGCGTACCTGCAGTCGGTGTCTAGAAGAGACCGCCACCTATAACACCTGTACAAAAGCTTACCTACAGTCACTTAATCCGCTATCTGGTACCCACAACCGACGCGAAACTAAAACCCAACAACATAGCATCATCTGTACGCCATAATTATGTGTGCGAGAGGCAACTTCCGAGTCATAATAGCTATTTCAGCTACAATATAGTATTGGTACATTATAGATAGTTGAAAGCATTGTACCTTTTAATTAGGTACCAAAATATCATAAAATTATTTTTTAATGTCAAATAGATATCCAAAAGACCATCGTTTAAAAGAAAAGTGGATAAATATTTAATATATAATAATATTTAATATTTAATACATAATTTTTCCGTTGTTGTTTGGCACACCCTGCGAACCGGAGACACGTGATCACGTTTTTTCAATCCAAAAATATCAATCACTAATTCATTTTAATTTTCATTTGTAGCACACAACATATATTATGTGTCGGTCAATCAATGATCGGTTGAATTAGGGCCTGAACAAGTGAGATTTTAGTTGAAAAAGGCAAGAATATTGGAAACATTTCAAATAATAAATTGAGAAGTGAACCTTACGGTTGATATCATTAATGAAGCATTCCAGGAGAGATTTGATTCAAAGGATACATCTAAGTTCTTTTCGGCATCAGTGTAGTATATATAACCTACTCGTAGTAAACACTCATCAAACATCATACAATATACTATCGACAAGCACTACCTACGTTTCCCGTCACTAGTCACTTTGTGTTTCATCTGCTGGTCATATTGTTCTTTTTTTACGCTTTCCCTTCCCCGCGTACCTCTGCAGCTTGTCCGAAACGTTTGTACGTAGAAATTATGACATGCGACGTCTATAGGTTATAACGTCGATGAGGTGTATATTATGCGGGTGAAACCGCGGGGCACTGTATGTATCTAAAAATGATCTGAAGGTGATATATCATTATCCTGTCCCAGTGCGGATAATATACGCGGAAGGCTTCGGCGCAAATGACAGGCGGGACGACAATCCGTAAAAACTATCCTCCGGCTCTGGAACGAGCCAGCGGCAGCCGTTGGTCGCAGATGCGTTACCGTTGTGTGAGGCGTCTAGTTATATGCTGACACCCGTCTCCGAGCTGCGACGAGCACATAGCGGCTCGGGCTGCGACACCTGGACAATGCTTGCGTTTCCCATAATAGCTTTCTTTGAGTTGTCTAAGATTAACACAAGAACTTTGTAACATTGTTACATTACTGATGAATTGAGCACGATCAGTGAGGTACCTTTCGCTCACATATTATAGCATAGTGACGTTATACAGAGAGTAAATAAATGTTGGCTATTTTTGTTAATCGTAATATTGGATAATATTCATTATAAATTATATATGAACAAAATGTTGATCAGGCATTCTTAGCCATAAATACAGGTAACAATTAAAAATAAAAAAGAATACATTTGAATTTGGAATCTGTCATTTTTATGTCATTGATTGTTCATTGTGTTTTTCATTTTGGCGCCAATCATCATCATTATCAGCCTTATCGGTCCACTGCTGGACATAGGCGTCTTTCAATGAACGTCAAGACGACCGATCTCCTGCTACTCGCATCCACTCTGGACCGGCTACTGCAACGAAGATTGTCCTCTAACCGTGTGAACGGCCGACGCGAACGAACGACGAACGCAGCCTCCACTCCAGAACTTTACTGGACTGGCCCATCTTCTGAGAATGTGTGAACTGCCACTTTATTCTTCACGTGATGTCGGATACTTTAGTTCTCAGCCCTATGATTTCGTTACGAATTTTATCGGACAAAGAAACACCCAACAGAGCACGTGCTTTGTTACGGATACGTATCCGTAGCAATAGCCCGTTGAGCTACCGCAAACTTTCGGACCAGTCTTAAGTTAAAAGGCCTGTTCCGGCCCTGTAGATTATCACGGGGAGAACTCATTGCTTGAAGGTATGCGGCTTCTTGACAAAGCTTCCGGAATGCTGCCAAACCCAACTGAATCCTTCTATCGGTTTCTTTCCCGAAGCTATGTCTACCTAATTGCAATAGTTGCCCGAGGTAGACGTATTCGTCTACGACTACGACGAGAATAGCACCATCGACGTTGACCGGCCAAGGGACAACGTGTTCGTTGAATGTGACCTTTGTCTTGTCCGAGTTCATCCTAAGGCCAGTACGTCTAGAGTATTCATTTAGATTGTGCAACATTTCCTGCAAGCTCTCTAACGATTCGGTAACACAACGATATCGACTGCGAAATTAAGATGTGAGAGGTAATCGCCATTAATATTTATGCCGCATTCTGCACAGTTTAAAGTCCTAAAGACTTCCTCCAATGCCTAGTGCATTTTTGGGGTTTTGAACAGTTTTGGGGTATTTTTTGGCGTCAATACATTGTACAATATTTTGAAATATTTTTTAATTGCAAATATAATTTATTACTTTTACAGTCCCTTAGTTTAATACACAAGTATAAAAGAAATAAAAATATAAAAAAAACTTATTCGAAGTTCTCTATTGGCTGCAACGTTTAAAGGTCTGTAACCTTTAAACGTTGAGAACAGTTATCAATAGAAGCACGCACTCTTTCTATGGGGAAATTCTTCAATGCCAATCGTATGGATCGTTTTAGGGACTTTAAGTTATCATGGCGTTAAGAGCATGCTCTAATCTCTAATGCTGACCATAAATCATAATCCAGCGGATTAAGGCCGGGATTAGACGAAGGGAAATCTTTAACTATGATCAAGTAGGGAACATTCGCTTTAACCATGATTCGGTGGGTCGATCTGGTCCCGAGTCTTGCTGGAAGGACCATACTTGGTTAGTGAACATACC
Organism: Eumaeus atala; assembly: GCA_017140195.1. Lineage (NCBI taxonomy): Eukaryota > Metazoa > Arthropoda > Insecta > Lepidoptera > Lycaenidae > Eumaeus > Eumaeus atala. Next base: position 7,859 of record JAFELO010000742.1, read on the forward strand.
TTCCTTAAGAATGTACCTTCTTAAGAATGGTATCTTTATACATTTGTGCAGTTGTTTTGATAGCTTTTTCACAAAAATACAACTCATTCACCCCTTCAAAGCTAACACCAAACCATCACTGAAGAAGAAATGCCCACGTTCCACTCTTGCGACTAATTGGGAAGCTCCTCGGAGCGTTGAGCACACATGTGTTTATTTCTTTTGTTAAAATGTTGCTCAATTGTAAAAAAAAATCTCATTCGTAAACAATTTCTCTCTTTAACTGTATAACTGTCACGATTTTGCCACCCTATAAAAAGTTAAAAAATTACCAGTGCGTCTTTCACGGGCTACAAGTGCTAAATCATCTCTTTGTTCTAGATCTTATCTTCATTTCCCGAGATAATATCTTTTGCTTCCGGATAAGATTTATTCTAAATATTTCCCTTACTTTTATTACCACATTTCCTCCTACGAATACTACGTAGACGGCCAGAACTTTCTGTGCCACAAACAGTGTTAGTGTCATTGTATCTATTAATAGTCCCATACACAAATATTTGACTAATACCAAGTTTATGGAGAGTTTAAAAATTGCATTTATCTCCATAACTACTTTATGTAATTCTGTTCTCTTTATCACCTCACTTCATTTTAATGTCACAAAATATTGTACAATGTGTTGGTGTCAAAATGAAAGAGAACTATGAACAACCATATAAAATTGAGCGATTCCAAATTCAAATGTAATATTTTTTTTTTATTTTTAATTGTAACAGTATTTATAGCAAGACTGTATTTTAATGTCAAAGTGAACGAAATGGAAGTCATACCAAAGATTCCAGTATCAATTCTATCATATAACCACTTCTGCAAGCAAGGCAGATTAGTTACTTACAACTGTTCCTCGGCAGTCAGTAAAATCAGCTGCAGCATAGAAAGTCCCAGTTTCAATTAAAATTATCTCAATTACAAATAAAATCACACTACTAATAAGAAAACACCGGTCAAGTGCGGCTCGGGCACATGGTAATCGGGGAGAGTTCATGCTCACTAAGCCGATGTGTTGCCGTTCTTTCTTTCTCCTCTCCAATGGCCCACTGGCTACTCACTCACAAACCACACGAAACGCGACACTGAAGTATGACTTGACGGCGGTGCCGTGAGAGCAAGAGGTACCTCCCAGGTCGTGCCGATCGTAATTCCACTGCAATGTACACACCTCTTATTAGACCTAATGAAATACTCCTAAAATTAGTAATTTACAAATATATTACTATACAAGTGAAAATATTCAACAATGAAATCTAGTGTAGTCTTTGTTAGATGATAGAATTTTAAAATATGAACACGTAATTTTAGGTTTCGGCAGAAACTGAGACCCAGGCCGAATGTTCGGTTTAGATTTCTGTCGAAAAAACAGTTTCGTTCGGGCTCTAACCGAAACTATTGTATTAATGCTATACAACCCAAATAATCTTAGGCAAGATTATTTGGGTTGTATAGCATTAATACATGTTTGTAGACGCGGGGAAACGCATTTACGCACATCTACTAGCCCTGGGTATGTGGGATGTATGTGGTGTGTGGGAATCGCGGCACATGATAGTGCGTAATACCCATAAAATAACCGCTAGTGCCATCTGTGCCTTTGGTGAGGTGCCCCGGAACAACAAATAATCAAAGCATCTCGACGGTTAGTCAGCCTCCGAAGGGCCCGAGTCCTCCACAGATTGGGTTGCCCCGCACCACAGAACAACCTCACCGATTTTTGGGACAGTGCAATGGAGTGAGGTTCCCATCCTTGCCCCCTGCCCCGTACGCAAAAGCGGCTCCTCCTGTTGCTCTTTGGTCCCCTCTTCTTATAATAATAAAATATAAAATACTTTATTTCATACCAAAAATAAGAACAACAAATCGTACTTATATATAGTGATACGCACAAAAACGGCGGTCTTACAGCTGGTAGCGGTCTCTTCGAAACAACCAAAAAGATGGTGAGAAATAGTACAGCGTGTGGAACTGGGGTGACAATCGGCACGAGGAAAAAAATTAAAATAAATATAATAATAAAAAACGTACGAATTAAAAAGAACACATACATACATACACAAATCCATACATACAAACACAAATACAATATAAATAATATGAGACGACTGTGAGAAATATACTATATTAATACATGAAGAAGGCGACAGGGATAACACAGCAAAGGTGTATTAGAAGTGGATAGATCTACTACACGGTGGATAAAGAAAGGTAATGCTCCTTAAGACGTTTTCTAAAAATCGCTATGGTTTGCGTTTTCTGTACAGCTACAGGTAATGCATTTCATAGTCCACTTGCTGATAAGGTGAAAGAGTACACATAGATAGAGGTTTTGTGAACTGGAAAGGCAAGTGCTAATTTATTTGAGGAATGAAGAATAGACGTATTATTACCAAGATAGGAACATTTTTCTTTTAAATATGTAGGAGTAAATGGATTGAAAAGGATGTGAAAGACGAGATGAAGGATATGGGAGTTCCGGCGTAATCTTATTGGAAGCCACTTTAGCTTCCTGCGATATCCGGAGACGTGGTTATATTTGCGGATCCCGAAGATAAAACGAATACATAGATTTTGCAGACGCTCCAGAGAATAGAGTAGGCTTCCGTTGAGTAGCAGACATCAGCGTAATCCAGAATAGGCAATAGAAATCATTGCGCGAGAGATATTTTAGTACGAATTAGAAGAAAGCTACTAAGACGTCTTATAGAGCACGCAGCACTGAACATTTTCTTACGTAATTCTTGTAACTGTACTTGCCATGAAAGAGATTGATCCAAGTGGATGCCTAGATTTTTGACAGAGATATTGCTCTCAAAAGTGATATTTGGTAGCTTATTCCAATTAATTTTGGAAATCAGTTGCCAACTACCTACTATAATAGTTCGAGTCTTCGCTGGATTTAAATTTAGACCATAACTTTGACTCCACTTTAATATGCAGTCTAGGTCACTATTGCATTGGCCGATGGAGTTTGATAGCGAAAGCAAAAGGGTTCGTCTATAAATCTGCAAATCATAGGCATAAATATGGTAGGAAGGGGTTATATTTTGTGAAATAGAATTAATGAATTTAGAAAATAGGAGGCGACAGCACGCTACCTTGAGGCACACCAACAGAAACATTATTCCAGGACGAAAATGTTTTATCTAGTTTTATACGCTGCCGGTGACCATGAAGAAAACTATGAAACCAATCAGTTGTCTTGGGGATATATTAATAGCCTTAAGTAGAAGAAGTAAGGCGTCATCTACTGTATTAAAAGCACTACTAAAATCAAGCAGTGTTAATATGGTCCGATGTCTGTTATCCATCCCCCAACGAATGTCGTCAACGATTTTCACAAGTGCAGTGGTCGTGCTATGACCCGGGCAAAATCCGAAACGAAAAAAGAAAAGTATGGGGGATGAATTTGGACAAGGGGCAAGATATGTAAATTGTAGGAGTGGATAATAGAGGTAAGTTTTTGGAACGAATGTCATCTTTAATCAAACAGGTGTTAAAATCTCCCATTATTTTATATGTTGAAAGGAAGGGGTGTAAAAATCTAAAAGAAAGGAAAATAGCTTACGGTCAAATGGAGACTATAAAAGACGCCAGTAATACTTTTGAGTGTCCCCGCTCAACTTTAAGGAGGAGATGCTCTGCTTCATTTGAAGGAGGTGGTAGAGGCGACAAGTTAAGAATTATAAAATCAATTGTAGATCTGAGATAGACAGCGACGCCTCCAGCAGCCCTACCGAGCCTATCATTTCTTATAAGTTGAAAACAAGGCAGAGAATAATAGACAGAAGAGAGACAGAGTTTGAGCCAAGATTCAGATATGAGATAAGAGCATGTGTAGAAGTCTGCGAACTGAGGGAGTTTAGAAGAGGAGTACAGGAGTACAGTTTAGTACAGGAGTGTGTGCAATGTTTATGTGTACAATGTTAAAAAATTTCTCCATATTAGAAAAAAATATTGTAAGAGTACTATGGAGTAGTACGGTAGAAACGCTTTGATAGCTATCCACACTAGTGCCTGTGGAACCTATTGAAAAAAATAATTCTTCATCGCTTTTTCTTAAGTNNNCCTGGGGTGAACACGAGCATAATAAAATGAACGAAGGGGAACTTTGCATCGCCCTTATAATAAGAGGGGGCTGAAGATCAGGAGGAGGTATTGCTCTCGGTACCCCCCTTATAACTGTCACCATCGACATTCCTTCAAATAAAATCCTTTGAGCAAGCTATAACTGTATTCAATAATTCCACATAAATAACTGCACATAGCCATACAAAATGAAAGCTGTACAAAAAATGATTAATGAACTAGCAACTGTATTTAAATCCAGCACGGACGAGTTTAACAGAAACTTGCAAAAGGGCACCACAAACTCTGCAACTACAAGTCCCACAACGCGTATAGCCACTGACTTTACAAAATTCAGTTCATTTATCCTGTTGTCTCTTCAAAATCTTCAATGCTTTTGAAGAGTTGATCTTTTGGTGGAGTTCCATAATCAAGAGGAGAACCTTGGTGGGGCAATCCAAACATCCTACCCGAATGTTCTTTAGTATTAGTTTTGTACCATAAGAGGGGTAAACAAATAATTGGGGCCTGTTTGTTGGTTGATACCAATACCTGTAAACATCTACACAACCAGAGAGTATTCAGATTGATTGCTCTACTTTATTCCTAATATCACTATTTTGTTTCTAGATATATCTATCTGAATAGTCATATCGCAGGTTTGTTCACTTAAATATTTTTCAAACTTTGACAATTATTGAAGTTTACTTGATTTTTCGTTGCTTTAAAATATATAATCAAACTGCATATAATACCAGGTGAATTGGCCACACCTTGGTGTTATTGTTATAATCAAAATAATATGTGTATTCCACACACATGTCAAATGTTCAACAAATTTAGTTCCTTAATTTCTGTGTTCATCACAGAGAAACACAGTGCCATGAGATTTTTACATATCTAAAGATATGTTTCATCTGCTATGACTGGTGTTACAGCCTTACAGGACATAGGGGAAGACAACGGTATATAACTAATCGGCAGGTCACTTGGTTGATACAGAGGAATAGTAAACATCATAATTGTAACAATTTACCTTTAAAATAACATGTGTAAGGTTGCACGATTAATTAGGCACACGCTAATTTTCCCATTTAAAATATAACAATTTCCAATCATTATAATTATTATTGTATAATGTTTGCGGGATGTGGACTCAGAAAAACCTAAGACACTGTTTATGGGAGATATAAAATAGCAGTCTGTGCTATTGTCCTCTGCCCTATACTAGCAACCTGCCCCGGCTCCACCTGTGATTACATCGTAATATATTATACACCAGGCCTTCCCTACCTACGTCAATAGGTGAAAACATACATTATGAAAACATTGACCACATACAGACAGACAGTTTCTAGGGACTTTGTTTTACAATAAAATATATTAAATGTGTGTAATGGTTAGTATTATATTATAAATGAATTAATGTGGCCTTGTGATTTGTCAATCAATTTCACTTCAACACTTCTCTACAGATTTGTATTCTGTATCTATGCACCAAGTTTTATATTTATGTTAAACTAATATTGCTTGAGATTTTGTTTCTAATATTTAAATAGTTTGTATAAATTTTTATTATATACTGTATAGCTAAGCTGAAAGTTCAGGAAGTCTTGCCATTCACACATCTCATATTGCATTATGAGCCATCAGCCATAATGTATACTGTCTGACTAGCCACAGAATATCGAGGTAGTGCCACGCTGTATTGCAGTGGAACTGGGCCGGCACGACAGGCAAGGTACCTCTCACTCACATGATACTGGTGTAAAGTGGCAGACATCGGGTTTTGTAAGTAGCCTATTGAAGGGGAGTAGGAAGGAGGACAACGCATTTGCATGATTATATTTATGGGCGTCGGAGGTTATCGAAAGTAAGAAAAGTTTTTTTGGGGGCAAAAAAATGTCATATATATATAATAATGTAATATAAATAGAAGTTCATTCCCAGAGTACACCAATTTAATTAAAGTAGTACTCCTATATACCCAAACCGGGGTATATTTCCTTAGAGTAAAATAGGGCTCCAGCAAACCCAGAAGATATAAGAAGTAGAATTCATACTGCCCAGTGCGTTCTGAGAGTACACTAGGGACTGCAGTATAATCGACAATAATATATTTATATAATAAAAATTGCTTTTACAAACCTCTATATGAAACACATTGTGTCTTTATTCCAGTAGAGAGCAGAGATATGCCTCTTCTTATTAGATTCATCTAAAAGATTAAGGTTATATAAATTAGTATCTCAGTTTATATGAATAACTTTTATAACATAATAAATATAATCGTTTAGTCTTACTTTTACTTAGTTTCAGCAATGATAATTTAAAAATTTAATGCTAAAATTAACAAATAAATAAAAGGAAATACTACTGAAATATTTTGAAATTTAAGCATTTGAGACTTTGACACTTGACAGCTTGATACCTCTTCTTCGTACGAGATTACGATTTGTTGTATCTAACGTTTTACCAGTAAAACTTAATTCGACAAAATTTAAATACATTTGTTTGTGATAGTAGGTTTTTGAAAACTGTCATTATAAATATTATTTTTATTATTAATTGAACTGTATTTTGCTGTTACTTCAAAATAATCACCGATGCACTGATTAAGAGGAGAATGAAAGAAAGTACGCTTAAACAAGAAATCACGACCGTGAATTTTATTTACTTGTGTTCAATGTGATAATGTATTTTTACTACAACAATTATTAAACTTCTGCACAAAATTATATTCTCAACTTAGAAACACTAGTTTTTTATTATCCTTGGGGTGGGTAAATGGCCAGCTATGGACGTTATTATTTTCAACAGCTGTAGGTTGTTATTTTATACAGCTACAACTTATACTGCAATCCAAAATTATATTTCAAATGTTGTACTTTAATAAGTTAAATGATTGTTATCTGGGTTAAATTCGCTTTACTTAAAATTGTACTAACATGTTTAAACAATTGATTTTTTCAAATGTACCCACATATGTGCTTATAGTTGTGACTTGCTTATACGTTTCCATCATTGAGTCAGATATTAAATAATGCAATTACCTCACGCTGAACTAAGGAGTAATTTAACATTATTATTGTTGGTTCGCAGCCTCGGCTCTGGTCCTCTTCAGGGGTGGGGTGTAATTAGTAAAACAAGAATATTTACAATATCTCCAGGGATGTATTATTATAAATACTATAAGAAATATAAAAATACTTTGACAATGTTAATTGTATGTTGCTAAATGTAAGGAGATAATAAATAAATAAAAAATATTATTTTTATTTTCACAACTTCCTAATACTTTTTTTGCAGACATCATGTCACTCAAACGAAGGTACGTTTTTTTTTCTATTGCACATATAAAAGTGAATTCTAGGTATTTTTATGACAAATAAAATGTCTGAAACCATATTATTTACACATATTTTATATATATTGATTTGTGTGACACGGTCTATGGATATTGTTGGTCATAGGGGTTTTTGGTTGAGCCTTACCATCGAGACGAGTCCAGTAATTGTAACTACACTAAATTACTTCGTAAAGTCAATAAACCGGCCATGTGAAATTCAGACTCGGATATGTCGGGTACCCTACTACAATTTGGTACTACTACATACTATTTTTAGGAAAGTTGACAAACAAATTTTTTTGTATTATGGCATTATTATAGAATACGTGGTATTTCTATATAGTCTGTGATTGTACCCTTAAAGTTAAATACAAATAATTTGTATATTATGGTTTCTTTAATGATTATTTCAAATTACCAGGTTTGTATCATTTCCGTTATCCCTATATTTTATAAAACCTTATTTAAACTTTTTGTCAAATTTTAAGATTTCTGATTGCAGGCTACCTCCAGGAGAGTTTCTTTTAGGTTTCCTTGACAAAGATACGGACAAAAAAGGTTTACGGGTTTCGTTTTTATTTTTAAAATTTGGAACCTAAAATTAATAATATTACTAATAGTAAGTTTCTATGTCCGATAGACTTCGTTATAAGGCAGAGAACTAAAGTATCCGATATCATGCGACGAATAAGCTCGATCAAGTGGCACTGTCTTGGTCACACACTCAGAAGAACAGACAGCAGATGGGCCACTTTAGTCCTGTAGTGGACGCCGCGTTTAGGAAAACTAAGTGTTGGTCGACCGTTGGTAAACGGTCGACCAACACTTAGTTTAGACTGGGAAGACGATCTCCGTGCAGTCCGGGATGGATGCCAGTAGCAGGAGTTAGGTCGTCTTGGGGTTCATCGAGGGAGGCCTATATCCAACAGTGGTCCGATAGGGGCTGATAAAGATGATGATGATGTGATGATCTAATTTAACTAAAAAAATATCAAATGAAAAATCATCGATATAAATTAAATATGTGATTGTTTATGTACCTTCAGTCATACAACGTGTGCGCTTCACAATAACTATTAAATGGGTATAATCTGAACGATAAAACTCACATAATGCTACGCGCCTACTGTAAGTTTTATCATTCAGAATATAAACATGCAGAAAGGGCATGAAGCCTGTTACGAAACAAAACGTAACAAAATAAGTAGTCTACGTGACACTCTGCATATGATGCCGGTAGGATTAAAACTTTATAAATTGTTTTGGAAAACTTTTATTGGACTTTGTTTTATCATTTATAAGATAATGTTAACACAAACCCTATCCGATTGTTTCATAAATGGAGTCAACGTTTTAATTTGTTCTCTTATTGACTCATATTAGACTTGCCACTTGCCTCTAGAGGCCGCGTTTTTGTTTTGAGCCTGAACGTAGGAAGAACAAAGTCCCGTTGGTATTTTTTTGAAGATATCGTGCTATTTGGCTATTGCAAACACATTTAACTGCCACTCCCGACTCTTGCTCACACATTACCAGCGTGAAGTGTAGGCTATGCTGACGGATGTCAATATGCACCTAAGGGTCCAGGTGACGCATCGGAGGAATGGGCTAAATGGGTTTGACAAAAGTTGCTTTGAGTCACATAAGTTTTGAATTTTCTTTTGGGAGCGACTTAACCGTAGTAAGGATTATACCATTTTTTTAATAGTTTTCCCTTATGGTGACTACCGATGTCTATACATTTGCATAGAATTTGTGTAAATGTGTTGTCCTTTAATTTTTTTCCTTTCCATCTCTCAGACTTGCCATCTAATGGGCGATCGGAAACTCACACCACATGAGTAATAAAACGGAACAGTAGCAAAGCTTCATACAACCGGCCTGCGATAGTTACTAATTGTTCTCTTTAGATATGAGGTAATATGGATACCGTAGACATAATTTAGATAAAGTAGATAAGCCGTAGGCCTAGGACTGCCAGTGTCCGTGTTGGTTAATAGAGAAGGCAGGTCCACAGCAGTGCGGCTTTAACGCCAATTTTTACCGCGTGCAACTGTACTATGGAACCAGCTGCCTCCCTCGGTGTCTCCGATCCGATACGACTTAGTGGTCTCCAAGAAAAGAGCATACCTATTCCTTAAAAGCAGGCAACGCCTATTTAAGACGCCTAGTCTAACAAATGTTTATGCTTCCTATCTCATAAAATAAGTTGAAAAAATACCAATGAAAAAATATTTGTATTTTCTACGTATATATATATATATATATATATATATATATATATATATATGTAGAAGGCTATATATTACACATACAATTCTTTTGCACTTTTGAGCACAAACCTATGATGGAGGATCAAATTGAAACAACTTTTGCTTGCTTAAAAATATAAATGTACTTATTAAATATTCAGTACGTCAACTTAATACATTTTAGGTAAAGCTATTTAACATTATAATTATTTTTAAAAATTAATTTGACAGATAAACGGTTGTTTTCTGTGACACCAGAAATCTCTTAGGCCTGGGTTTATTGCGTCAAGGCCGGCACAATGTGGTTCTTCAGGAGCATCACTGGAGAAAAAAAAATGTTATGAAAGAAACAGAAATTGTCTAATATTTATGATGAACGGAGGACGTAAAGCGGTAATTGGTAATATTGCCATCTATGACTGTACTTCGAAACTATTTCAGACAATAAGTTGATATCTTGGCTGATAGTTCCATCGGTCGCCGCTAGAGGCTTTTCATGTTTACATCAGGGCACCTCGGAGACTTGCCTTATAGTTAACCGGTATCCTCCAGAAAGACTTTGCCCTTCATTTGTTGGAAATTCCAATACAGATGAGGTAAGAATATAAATTATTTACCTGAAGCCCTGTCCGTTGTCTCCCGCCCAACGGTGGAAGCCGACTTCTTCAATGTCATGCCCTGTGACAGAACAAATTACAATATGATTTACGAGTAATTGTATTTTTTCTTGTAAGAAGTTATGCTGTGTAGCAGGCGATTAGAACACATTTTTGCTCCCGTTAGAATGGACCACCAAAAACAAGGTAAGACCGTAGGCGGAGAATTCAGAACAGAATTAAAGTAAGACTTTAATGCACACGGACCTGAAAGGCTACAAGTTACACATTTCTTATATGGCATAAGGCGCCAAATGAACAGTATAAGTCAAACTGTGACTATCTACGAGCACAAAAATCCGTGCAATTAGATTGTGCATCGCCCTCTTTTCCAGGTTGTGCCGACTCAACTCATTAATGCGGAACTGTTAATACGAGTTACAAAATCACTTCAGCCCGGTTTTCCGACGTACGCATGTGCGATAGCAATGCAGCAATGACGAGCGATATTAGCTTCACACGCCCAGGTTATCTTAATCATGACTCACGAACTGCGGGTACATTTAAATTTTTCTACCGCGCTCTCGTGGGATAAATCACTTTTTATTATACCCCATCCCGGCCATAACTTACAGTAATGGGTCCAGATTTTACTTAAAAAGGATTTTATGTAGGCCCTCTCCTGGCAGCCGTCAGCTGTTCCCTCAGGATCTGGCATTCAGGCACTTGGAATACCAGATCGGGATAACGTTTACACGATTCGTCATACTAATTTATTGGAAATCTTAGTTTGAATAAATTTTGCTAGTGCCAATGGATCCGTGTAAAATGTAAGTGTAAGTTGCTGCTGCTGGTGTAGGCTATGCTGTCGCGTTTAGTAGACGTGATAGAATAGTGACCACACATTGAGTTTATAGTGCAAGGGTAGAAGGGGATCGGACTTCTTGTTGTTATAGTGCAAGGGTAGAAGGGGATCGGACTTCTTGTTGTTATAGTGCAAGGGTAGAAGGGGATCGGACTTCTTGTTGTCCCAGTGTCAACAAAAGATGATCGTGATGAAAGGTTTTTGTAGCATATAATGAAGGCCATACATACACCCACAAACATCCCTACAACACTATTGCTATGCCGATTATGTGCCTTCCTTCATCTCAACAGCTGTCTGGTAGAAGTCGCACAATACAGGCGTATTTACAGATCGACTACGTAAAGGCTATGCTGCTCAAACTTTGCCTACCGTCTTCTAACAATGTTCTCATGTAAACGATGTGGAAACGAATTCAGAGGCGGAGTGACTTGAAGTCTATGTGATGGAAAGTTCGAGTTTCCGTGTGCTGGCATCACGTACTCAGGATGACGTAATCTATGAGAGCGACGAAACACATGGAAATATGGCAACAGCAAATCCCAGGCGGCATCGAGTCCTCGAATACCATCTGTAAAACAATCATCTTCCGATTCAAAAGCTATCTTGGCAGAAATCAAGAGACGCAAATGGAGGGAGTGCCAGCCTTAACAGATAACGTCAAAGCCATTCAATTGGAACTGTCTGAATTAAACGCCATACGATCTGAATTAAACGCCATACGATCTGAATTCGCGCAACTAAAATCGTCAGTAGAATCGTCAGACGACTTCAACGACGTCGTGTGCGAATTCTACTGTCGAAGAATGAAAATTCCAGACCAGGAAGTGAAATTCTGAAGCAATCTAAAGAACATCAGCAACATGAAAGTGACAAAAGATCAGGAACGAATAACAACAATCGTAGCTAAGATTGGAGAAATTGTTGGCTACTATATTCCCAAGGAGCAAAATAAGTATATAGCGTGGGTTCCTTCTCGAGCAGGCAAGGAGAGTAAAAATATAATCTGAAAATCTAAACATAATCTAAACATAATTTGTTGTAGTTTAAAAAATTATAAATCATTAATGTGCTTGTATTAGGTACCTAAACATTTTTATTGCACGCGAAAACTTGTAACTTGGTTATAAATAATACGTTCGATATGATTTTTCTAAAATAAATAAATAAATCCCATCACCAGAAACGAAACGCGCACGCCAGCAGTTGTCGTCGCGCCGGTATAAAATGGCGGGTATAATCTTCTACTCACCATCGATATTCTTCCAGGTCTTGAAGTCGTCTAGGTTGTGGATCCCGAGCCACACCATCAGCTTGTAGTCGCTGCCGGTGATGCTGGGGTAGTGCATGGCGCGGACCAACTTCTGCATATACTCGAATTCCTCCTGGACGAACAGAAGGACATGTTTCATATCTCAGCCTTAATGTTGCCACACTAAATGTGAAAGCATAGCCGATGATATCGAAGTACTTCCCGGCTTTAGGTTTCGTACGACAGGTGAAAGCGAGGCGCGAAATGGAGGCCTTTTTTATTGCGCAGTGTTCAATTTTACTCGTCCTCAATGGTACTTATTTGTAAATATTGGTGACGATTGGGAGAGTCGTACAGGGCTGACCAGCCGTCAAGGTGCCCACATGATTTGGTATTCGGCACTATCATGTGCCGCGAGTCCTGCACACCAATGGACCCCACCCAGGCCAGTGAAGGCGCGTAGATGCGCTTCCCCGCGACAACAAAAAAAAAGTCGAACAGTCCTTAGGGGCCGCATTTAATCGTTATGCGTAAGTGGTATTAGGCTGACCTTAGTTTTCAATTAACCTGCAAAAGGTATTGAGTGGCGTTTTTTTTGGAGGGACTTGTCCCTCCACTCCTAAATGTGAAATGAGTAGTGTTACTACTGGAGCTACTCTGTCGAGTATACAGGGTCTGAAGTACTCACGTGAGATTTGGGCACCGCCAGGCGCGCTCCCTCCCGCTCGCACGCTTCCCTCGCGTCGGGCCACGACTTAGATTGATACATCAGCTTGTAGCCCACACCCAGCTCGGAGTTCCTCACGTAACCTGCGGAACATTACATTATCAGCACATATGTATTTGGCGAAATAGAAGCAAAGCTATTTTAGTGCTATATCCATGTGTGCCTATATTCTCCCAAACAACTATCGTAACAGTAAGACAAATATATACAGTGTTTTGTACGTAAACAAGGAAAAACCAGTCACAAGTGAAAGCACACCTACATTCATGTTTCCACTTGATGCCATACTTTATATTCTAGGCTGCGTGCGTTATAATGCAGCTTTGACTCTCAGTTAATGTTGAAAACGTACTAAGAGAAACCGATCCGCCACAATCGTTGCACAGGTGTAGGATTAGGTAATGGTCCGAACTGTCTTTTCCGCCGACATTGAAACAGAACTTTCGGCCCGGATCTCAGTTTCGGCCGAAACCGAAATCTAAACTCACGTGTCCATATTTAAAGTAATAATGTCTATACAAAAGAAATATTACTTATATAATATAATACACACAATGAAAAGGTGATAGTGCCATTGTTGCACTGCACCATCTATCACTGATACGATAATAAAACCGGTGTAAAGTGATGCGGATTTCTCTGCGGTTTGTGAAATGGTAGAGGATTTTATATATAGTCTAAACCTCTGATTGTGCAAATGTTTATAAGTCTCGATAGGCACCTAAAGCCTCTTAGTGGTCTGTTCAACCCTATACCACATAAAAAACCGGCCACGAAGGGCTCCATTTCAACTACTGCGGGTTTTGCTCATTCATTGTGGGCAACTAGGCCCTATAAGTGAAGGGTAAATATTAATTAGTAAGAGACAGTGGCATTCCGTATTGCAGCGGTATTGTGCCCGTGCGACCGGGAAGGTATTTCTCGTTCACATGACACCGCCGTAATAATATGGCTATGCTGTCGCATTTCGTGTGGTTTGTTAGTAGCCGGTGCTCCATTGGAGGGGAGGAGAAAAGGAAAGCGAAGCATTTGCATTACAACAATAATACGGATGTTTATGTGCGTCGGTAGTCATAAAAAGGCTCTGAGTAATCGGAGACACTCTATAAAGAAAAAAAAATTAAATAAAAACGTATTCATTTATTTTAGATGAAATAATTTACCAATATAAGTTCAGCGCGGTTTATTTATATTATTACTTATTGTGAGGCTACTTCCTTAGGATATGCTATTAGGATTATTTCTACAGTAGTAGACAGATTTCGATGAATTTCATGATTTTAGGAGAACAGAAAGCTTAACATATGCACAAATAGAAGAATAAACGTTTGATTGTTTTAATTGTATTACTTAGAATGTTTTCGCTTCTACGATGAATTGGTTTAGTTCACTTGTCAAGACCCTTTTACTCAAGCATGCGTATAGGTATCAAGCTAAAATTCATATCGAATACTGCGACTGGCCTGCGACCCCATAGAGCAGATAATAAAGTCATTTATATTGATAATTCGACTCGGCAAGGCTACCATAACATATTCCTATATTTTCTTGATACTTGACCTAGAATCATTAATTTTCGCGGGAACTGGATGTGAATTATACACTTTATCGTTATTATCACATCTTAATTTGTCGCACTGAATGTATTATATTATCACAAATCACTAATTTATGATAATATAATACCTAATGATACTATTGATACAATATTAGGAATGAATGAAAATAAATATTCTTTATTGAGCACATTACAAAAACATACGACAAACAATACACAGAGGCAATAAAATGCAATAAATGCACACGATGCGTACAATATCGTGTACGTGCTTAACGAAATACTATATCAGGTGTGACGACATAAAAGAAAATTAAAATTGCTTAGTTGGAAACAATAACATAAACTTAACCGTATTCAAAACTGTAAAATTCTTATAATTTTTTCTCTTAAATTCAAGTAAAATGTTTAGTGGTAAGTTTTAGTCTGCCAAAACTCACCACAACTAGCTACCCCTAAAGATTGCTACAAGTTAACCGAATACCGCACGATATTTACCGAACAAGGAGTTTCAGCGATGCTGAAATGTTCGGCCTATTTTTGGCCGAAACCGAATCAAGAATTTTGGGCCGAAACCGAAAGTTTTTCGTATACAGGTTGTCCAAATCGTCGTATTTTGGCTAGCCATTGTAAAGACACGGCCATTTTTTTCGTGGCGGGCCAACGATTAGCCGAAACGGAAACGGCAGAGTAAAATTCCGCCAAAAAGTGTTTGTCGTTATATGTTCTTCAATAAAGCTGGCCGTATTGACATGTAGTGGATATCCGTCTTCTTGACCCGTTCCCAATTGATTTGGTTCCCAGTTGCTTGACACGTCAACAACAATGGCGTCGAATATAAAGAAACAAGTATTACGAGGGTGGATCTAAAAGATGTAAGCCCGACCAAGAAGATGAAAGAAAAGTGGATCTAAATTTATTTTTATTTTTCTACATAATCTCCATCTAGTTCAACACACTTCTTTCATCTGACCTGCAACTTGTTTATCCCCTCGAAAAAAAAAAAAGATTCCGGAAGGTCGGCGAAATAATCGTTTACTGCGATTATCACCTCGTCTGTGGTCGAAAATTTTGAGCCACCCATATTCTTTTTTAAATTTGGAAATAAATGATAATCCGAGGGGGCTAAATCCGGCGAATAAGGTGGGTGGGGCAGCAATTCGTAGCCGCAATCATAGATTACAGACATTGTTTCAACCGAAGTGTGAACACATGCATTGTCTTGATGGAACAAAATATCTTACGCAACATTCCGAGCCTTTTTCCTTTTATTTCTTCCCGGATTCTCCGTAAAAGGTTACAATAATAACTAGAATTTATAGTTTGACCTTTCAGTATATAATCTACAAAAATAATGCCCTTCGCATCCCAAAAAACAGAAGCTATGACTTTGTTAGTCGACAAAACGACCGTAGCCTTTTCCGGTGTAGAAGAGTCTGATCTTTTCCACTGTTTGGATTGTTGCTTTGATTCACGAGTATGGTTGTGAACCCAGCTTTCATCCATGGTAACAAATCTAGAGAAAAAGTCCTCGGGATCAGTCTCAAAAAGTTCCAAACATTCTCGCGCAATTGTGTATCGAACTCGTTTTTGTTCAGCTGAAAGCAACCTCGGGACCCAGCGAGCAGAAACCTTATGGAAAACCAAATCTCAGCTATCTTAACAATGGTCAAACGTCGATCACTCAGTACGAGATCACAAATTTTATCGATGTTTTCTTTCGTGGTAGAGGATGTAGGCCTTCCACTCCTAGGATCATCTTTAATGCTCTCACGACCGCGCTTAAACTCAGCTACCCACTTCTTGATACTGGAATACGATGGAACAGACTCCCCCAAAGTGCTCACCATATCTTGATGGATATCTTCTGATGATAGGCCTTTTTCATTGAGGTACTTAATGACTGCACGGTGTTATATTTTCTCCATTATTGAAAATTGCGTCAGATTGCTTCAAACAAATAATCACAGAAAATTTATGTTGTGCAGTCTCGGAATGAAACTGCGCACAATAAATCAATATGACACATACTAGCAAATGACGGTAGCTTTAAAAAGATATCATAGCTCCTTGTAGGTTAGGCCACGAACTTTTAGATCCACCCTAATATGCCCTAACCGGGCACAGTATTTGTTTTTTTAATATTTATATTTTGTTCGTAGGTTTAGGCCTTCGTGGTTTGGTTATTTTTTTATCTGCACTCAAAACTCTTGGCCTAATTGCATGCTTGTATCTAAATTCTCAATGAGGCTAAACG
The DNA here is from genome assembly GCA_017140195.1 of Eumaeus atala. Lineage (NCBI taxonomy): Eukaryota > Metazoa > Arthropoda > Insecta > Lepidoptera > Lycaenidae > Eumaeus > Eumaeus atala. The sequence continues at coordinate 24,816 of JAFELO010000742.1, forward strand.
TCCGCCGACATATTGAAGAACGTCCCGCAATGACAATCCGGCTAATTGATGGCCCGCCACAAAACGAAACGGCCCTTTATGGAAATATCTAGATGTAATGTAATACGGCGATACGTAAGATCCGGCTACGACATACTATGTTCCAGGATCGAGAGGATCCCTGGGGATGTTTCTGCTTGCGCCAGGTTCGATCTAGATCGGGATGGTAGGTCATTGTCCCTACTATCGACGTCTGTCTGTTTTATATTTAATCATCGTCTGGGGCTTATTGAGATTGGTGTCGAGAAGTCAGTTTGCTATTCCTGTGTCGTCAACTTAGGAGCAAATGCGGATGTCAATGGGATACGGTAAACATGTAAAGGCTCGGACTGCTCATTTTACCCCTCATACTATAAAGAATGTGAAACTTACCCTGTGGTAGTGCGCAGTGGATGCTGGACAGTGCCGCCAAGAACGAGATCAGTGCACACGGGATCCTGAAGCAGATGCAGGAAAGAGTTTTGGTACAACATCGACAATTATCTTCACGTCGGATCGCGTACCTATTCCTACATATATTAGAGAACAGCATTCATTAGTCTGTATTGCCCAATATGAAATACAGCCTGCCGCATGTCCGAGGATTTCCGGGCCAAAATAAGATATCTTTGAACCCTTCAGAATGGCCGATACCACGCGGCAGACCCCGTCAGTGAGATGAGCTGAACTCCTTTAGAAGGGATTGGCCTAATTTAACTTTAAACAGAGAGGTGTGGAAAGAGAGTATTTTAGAGAGATATTTGCCCAGCAGTGGGACACGGCAGGCCACTAATAATAATAATACTTATTTCTTTCGTTTAATTCAGATATTGTCTGTATTATTTGCTTATCACCGCTTGTAAGGATTGACGCTATTGTTTCCTTCTTTCCATCTTTCTTTCTTTTCAAACGGGAAGGTCCGTCGCTCTTACAGGACATAAGCGTTAACATTTAGTTTGTTGCGTTTCGTGAGGCTTATGCCCATTTTAGGGAGGGGTGGGATAAAAGGGGAGGAGGGATACATTTGCATAACTAACGTATAGAAAATATCGTGGTATTTTTGGTTTCGTTATCTTCTACACAGTTTGGTTCAACTCAACTGATATAAAACTTACTTCATTTTTGTTTTTTGTTTCTACTTGGTTGGTGGTCGCTGTTATCTCAGGCTCCGGAGCTCGTTATCTGGAAACACAACTCATCGGTTTCATTCAACGTGCACGTCACTAGCATCATATACTTTAATGTTATGTGTATAAAAAACTCATGCACATGAGAGTTGGACTAGCACGCCGAGGGTTCCGTACCAAGGGGGTTTAGTATTTTTTTCAACAGGCGTGGTCCACCACACTTTCCCACCTTTGCGACAACTGTGTCCTCAGAATCGACAGCAGCCCACCACAGCGGGCGGACGGAGGGGTAGAGCTTATACATAGAACACATGTTTGCAAACTTTACATATTATATATTTTATAAGAGAACGGTGTAATGCCACGTCATTACACCGTTCTCTTATAAAATATATAATATGCTCTTTTTTCTTTATAAAATATATATCTGTTGCACTCGCAACAGATATATATTATACAGATAGATATATATAACAGTCGTATCGTATACCTACGGCGCTATCGGCGCCTTTTCATGACTACCGACTACTTCAGACAGTCACATAATTGTGATACAGATATTTGTCATATCGTCGCTCCTTCGCTGTAATGTCCCACGGTAGTACAATCCACATGAAACACGACAACATAGTCACATGGACTAATTTAGACGTAAGCAAAGCCACATCAGCGGGGACCTGCCCTGACGTCAACGGTGATATTTGGACATAGACAAGTCAAGGTCCGCGAGGCCTTGAGCGAGGCCGTAGGCTACCGCTCCTTGGCCAGCTGCGCATGGTAACCTCGGCACCATGGAGATTACTCCACGTCAACGTGATGTAATGAGCGTCATAAGTGTCGTGCGCCGGTGCAAACTGCTCGCAACCGCCGCGGACGCGCTCCCGCCACCCGCGCCCGATATGCCAGCAATAACATTTCTCGCAATTCACTTGATCTCTACAAGTGCCACGATAAGAAGCCCTTATCAGTCTCGCGAGAGAGACAGACAGCTTGGAGACGTGTGTCGCAGCCAATTGACTACTAACATTGGAAATTGGTTCAAAAAAAACGATAGAAGGCCCGTGGCATGAATCAGTAAGTGTCATGTTGCAGTGTGCCTCTCGCGCTCATGACGCCATGCCCTTTTTGAGTGAGATGGCGTACAATTGGACGGGTGGAGGAAAATGGGGGGTAACGCATCTGCATGACAATAAGATTTATATGAATATCGGTACACGTTAGCCCCCCCCCTCCCCCCATTAGCATAAAAAATATGAAACAATATGAGCAGGAACCTCATGTGAAACAGTAACGCAGAGTGCTAGCCGCGCTTATATCATCGACACCTCTTGTGCATCTGTCACTTCAGCATCGTTCTTAAGGAGTAAACTTCAAGTCAGAGGTGACGAACGTGTTTGTTCAATGACGTTGTACCGAGAAATCGGTGGTTTTGGTTACGGCAGCCAATTCATACCCCGGGTAGGTGAGGTAGGAAGTCTCTGTCGGTGAAGAAATCTACGTTTCCATTAAAAAGATCAGAGCCGGCTTTGCCGTTTCCAAGTGGTGGTGAACGGCGTTCAAGTTAGATTGCAATGCTCGAGATCCAGGGTGGTATTCTCCGGCACCACAGTTGCCAGGTGAGTAGCCGGTGGCCCATTGGGGGGGGGAGGTGAAAAGAAGGGCAACGCATCGGCATAATTATGATGATGTTCATAGGCGTCGGTAGTCGTTGAAAGGCTCCGATTGCTCGTTTATCCCCCAATGCAATGAAAAAAAAACGCCCACCGCAGATAGTACGCGACCCATAACCCGGCTGTACTACCGAATGGATACCTTAGCTGCGGACTTGAGATAACCCACTTAATACAACATGTCGGTTATCTATAATCCAGACGAGTCTACGAGGTATCTGGTGATAGGGGAATTACTTCGCTTGCGTAGTTTGTTCAGCTCACAATCATTACGAAACGGTCTACAAATGCAAGTGCTCCGTGATTTCTGACTCTACTGTCCGTGTAATAAAAAAAGCCGTTTTTAAAAAGTGTGCAAGTGACTATTATATGAAAAACGAGGGTTAATTGGGTATTTGGCTCATCCGCGAGTCCCATACCCATATCGGATCCCACCCAGGGGCGTCGGCAGTGCGTAAATAAGTCAAAGTGGGAATACCAAATGGTGACTGCCGACGGTTGTTAACATCGTTACGGTTAATGATTATGTAGATGTGTTGCCCTCATTTACTACATCCCCCAATGGGCGTCCGACTATTCACAAACAAGACCAAACGCGATAATATATTCATCACTTTTTTTATAGAATAGGGAGGCAAATGAGAAATCGGAGCCTTTTTTTATGACCGACGTCTATGAGCATCCACATAATTACTATGTCAATGCGTTTCCCTCCCCCCAATGTGCCACCGGCTACTCACAAACCGCACGAAACACTGAGGATGTCACTTTACAGCGGAGACTGAACTGAAGATGTTACTTTTAGTACTCATCGCTCGCATGATACTGCTCACGCGATCGATGATATCTCTTGGTTTATGCCCGCCCGATTCATGTGCAATGCAGCAATGGTAGTGCTCTACCTCCTACTGAGCGCGGGCAATGAATTTTGTTTATTCCTCGTCAGTTGTCGAGGACGGCTTGAGCATGGGGCGAGCGACTATACGTAGCAAGAGGTTAATGACACGTGTTCTGTGTTTGGGAGTTGTTACAGCTCCGGGACAGGTTCTGTAGCGGGTGCACACAACATGCGAGTGGCGATATTTGCATATATCACAATCGGCTGACGCAATACGAGCGTGCGGCCGCAGATTCGAATCTCAGCTACACCATGGAGGTTACTGTGTCTTTCTTTATGAGTATTAAAACAGAATTTGATATAGAATAGGGCGGCAAATAAATAGTAGGAGCCTTTTAAACGAATACCGATGCCCATGGTCATCCACATAAGGACCATGTTGCCCTCCTTTCCGAATGGGCCATCGGCTACTCACAAACCGCACGAAACGCGATACTGAAGATAGTAAATATATTTTCTCACTCAGGCAGCTACTCGCCAGTTAGTATGGCAGACGGAGAAAACCTAGACGTTTGCAAGAGACAGTGCCATGCGGCATTACAGATGGATTGAGCACGACCTGGAGGTACCTCTCGCCCACATGGCGGCGCTCTCATGTAACAGTGTGCTGCCGCGTTTCACGCGCTTTGTGGTCTGCCACTGAACACTGCCTGAACTGCCACAAGGATGAGGAAAATAATTTCTTACATAGCACGAGGCTATCGCGGTGTGATAAGTCCATAGATATATAGATACTCATATAGTATACTACATAGATATATAGATACTCATATAGTATACTACATAGATATATAGATACTCATATAATATACTACATAGATATATAGATACTCATATAGTATACTACATAGATATATAGATACTCATATAATATACTACATAGATATATAGATACTCATATAGTATATTACCAGAAAATGATTTTAGGAGGAGCTGGTGCCATGCTGCATAGAAAGAGGTAGTGCCATGCATAGTCCATGTCATTTCATCCTCCTAAGCAACGGAATTGGGCCGGCACGTAATCTCGCTCACGTAATAACGCCGTAAAGTGACATCTTCAGTGTCGCATTTCGTGCGGTTTGTGAGTAGTCGGTGGCCCATTGGGAGTGGGGAGAAGGAGGGCCACGCGTCGGCATAGTAATTATGTGAATGTTCAAGGGCATCGGTAGTCGTAAAAAGGCTCCGATTGCTCGGTTTCCCCACAACTCTATAAAAAAAAATATGACTGATGTATAAACGTCCAGGTCATTTTAAGAGATTGTGTCATGCATTGCAGCTGTACTGGGAAGCCACAACGCATTCATGACATCGCGGAATACTTCTCGACCACAAAAACATATCTTTACACGTATCAGAATAAGACAGTATAGTAGTACATACTCAGTTTGCCGCTTGTCTACATAGCACATTAATGTAATAATGATACTCTATTACCCTACCTATTATCTATACTCTGTTGTTACTTGATTGGGTGTCGCTTAAGTTTGCTGTCACTTATCTATGATTGGGTTAGTTGTTTGTGTTCAATCTTTTCACTTTTGTGTCAATTAATTGATTTCAAATTGTATTCTGGTTTTTCCACTTTTGATTTCTTGAACCTATTGATAGGCTCATGTATCTTGTTTATTCCGCGAGGAGATTTAATCTGTAGTTGTTGTATATTCTGCGCAGCAAGGTTACATGCACTTTGTAAAAAAATATTTACGAGTTATTACGATAATAATGATATCGACAACTAGAATTCTTTCATGTAAAATGGTGCCAACTCCGCTTTCCTGTGTATATACTATTGGAGCTGGAAACCCGCTGCGGATTCACCTTTATCGAAGCAGTGGCATCTCATGAAGAGCCAATCTTCTAACTCTACGAGCCCTAAATTCACGAACTCTACATTTTGTTTACGTTCCCGCTGAAGGTAGGAGAAAAATATTGCTGTTCATTACTTATTAATAATAGCTCCTATAGCATACTACTGTCGACAACATCAAAATGGCCAAACAAAGATTTATTAAATGTAGAGAACGTAAGAGATCAAGTCATCTGTCAATGTTATAAATAGGAAAACCCGTTTCCCAGCACCACTTGGAAAAACCCATGACACGAAACATATAAATGAAAGTTTGCTATTATTCCAAGTTTCATTTAACATGTAGACTCGCACCAAAACCAAAAAAACCGACAGGTGTAAGAGATAAGAATGTATCAAATGGCAATGAAATTCATATAAATTATTCACCTTTGATATGCCACAAAGATGGATCCGGGATGGATGCGAGTAGCAGGAGATTGGTCGTCTTGGCGTTCGTTGAGAGAGGCCTATGTCCAGCAGTGGACCAATAAGGGCTGATAATGATGATGATGAAGATTATGCCGCGAGGATGTGTAAATTCTAATATAAGAATGTTACACACAATCTCTCATTTATTTATCACTGTTACAGGTAAGACAGTGTCGGTAATTACGACTTCAACTTCAGTTTTAGCAAAAACTTTTGCCCCGCTTCGCCTCCGCGGCAGCTAACTCAAACAGTTTGTAACTTGGCAGTTTAGACACGAGCCACGACAACATCTTAGCAAGTTAGAAATTAGTTTATAAAAGGATTCGTTCAAATGTACATCTAGAAGGAAGGACTATCACAAATCATGCCCTAAGAGTATGAGATTTTTTACAGGAAAGTGGGTAGACGCATAACTTATATTAAAAAAATATTCGCATATAAGTCATGTAAGTAGCCGGTCCGGGATGGATTCGAGTAGCAGGCGACCGGTTGTCTTGGCGTTCATTGAAGGAGGCCTATGTCCAGGAGTGGACCGATAATGATAGAGTTATGCGGACATGTTGCCTTCCATCTGTTTTCCCCTCCAATGGACCACCAAGACATTCACACATGGCACGAAACGCGACAGCATAGTTGTCATTGCGCTTGGTCTTGCCGTTTCTCGATACGGTTAAGCGGCGGCTGGATGATGATGATGATATTATTACTATAGGTAGCTGTTGTTTTTGGTTTCGCTGGTAAATGCATTGTTATCACCAGTCCTAATTGGAATCTAATGGGTGCGCGGGACTCACAGCTGAATCGAATCACCTCACGCCTCCCGGGCGCCATCGGACTCCTATATTGAAGTATATGGATCTGTCAGCATAACGGCACTTCAGCGAATAGTCCTTATGCATGGACCGGACTCCTCTAATAAGAGGCTGATTCGACAACCAAGGTAAGCCCTGAATTCGCCGGAGTGTAAGGGAGGTGTGCATCCCGTCCCCTATTAATAGTTAGAAAAGTATCACAGTTTAGTTAAACACAAAATATTTTAAAATCTGTTCAACTCAACTTACTGCAATTCTCATATACATGATTAATTTATCACTTGCTTGTGGGACGTCTCCAGATGCGCTAAAGCAATCAATCATTAAACCGATTTTTAAGAAGGGGGAGAAACTTAATGCTAAAAACTACCGACCGATAACTTTGATACCTATATTTTCTAAGATTTATGGAAAGAGCATGTTAAGAAGACTATTTGAATTCTGTCCTAAATGTAAAACAATAGCTGACGAGCAGTTCGGGTTGCGGGTAGCTCCTGTTGTAGAAACTAGAAAACGTTGGGATTAGAGGCGCAATACTACATTGGATTTCTAGTTACTTACGTAATAGACAACAGTATGTTACAGTCACGAGATTAAACGACAATAAAAAGTCACTTCGTACTCATCTGAATTTAAATATAACAGGTACGGTGTGCCTCAGGGGAGCGTCCATGGGCCTATTTTATTCCTGGTATATGTAAATGACGCAGTCAACATCACACATCACAAATTTATATTATATGCAGACGATATCTCGATAATTTTAATATCAAACAAAACACATAGCATAATTAATGATAATGACAATGAAAATGAAATTAATAACACAATTGAATGCATATTGAAATGGCTCAACATGAATAACTTAATAATCAATTTAAATAAATCAAAATACATACGATTACATAGAGGAAATAAAAATAAAGAAAAACTTAATATATTAAAACTAAAAGAAGTGGCTGATACTTAATTCTAAGTGCTAACTAAAGACGAAAATTTAAACTGGAAACTACATATTAATACATATTAACTACAAAGATGAATAAATTCACATTTGCACTTATACAAATAAAAAGAATTACGTCTATGAAAATGGCCATTATATCTTACCGCTCATATATTGAATCCCTCATGCACTATGGGTTAATATTATGGGGTAATAGCACGGGTAAAAAAAAAATAATAAAGTATATAAAATATAAAGCATTTACTGCACAAGAATGTGTATCCGATGGATATGAGGGCTTAACCCAGATGAATCTTGTAGACTAATCTCAAAACAACTTGGCCTATTGCCGCTACCATCGCTTTACTGCTTTGAAATGAACATGCTTGTCTACAGGCATAAAGACCTATTCATATCAGCACAAGAAATAAATTGTCATAGCCGTCGAAATCCACATAAACTCATAATGGGTGACAATCCGAGAATAACCGAATATAATAAAAGTTGTTTAAATATGTGCGTAAAGTTACATAATAAACTACCAAATGATTTAAAGAAGCTAAAGCCAGCAATGTTTAAATATAATTAAAAAGTTATGTGAGTGGATTGTCACAAAAAACTATTATAATATCAAATATATAAGACAAGAAATGTCTGTTTATTAATATTGTTTATATAAATAGTTTATTTAATAATGTTTAATTTTTTGTGATATCTAATTGTCTAAAACTCTAATTTAAGAACAAATTTTTGCATGCTATTATTAGGTGTAGCAAAACATGTGTACTTTGTTACTTGTGACATCTCTTGTATATCCTTAAAGGCAAATAAATTATATTATTATTACTATTATTAACATTTCGTCTACAGGGGCCACTGTCCATCTCCTCCCCACTGGCCACTCCGCGGCCTCCTGAGGGACAAGTCTCGCAGAAAAAGGTTATCGCCTCCCACTAGCGTATGACCTTACTTGGACCTACACAATACAGATGTGTAAAAAACACGTTACGTACTCACAAGACGTAGTACCGACATGAAAACATTATCTAACAAACATTATCATAATAGTTCGCCGGTACTTAGTAGCAATGAGTGAATTACCAGTACTGCCTGTAAGTACCAGCTACTGCCTCATGGTCTAGTGGGGACCATGTTTAACTAAAGACTTGAAGTACCGGGTGCAATGTCCAGGTCCCTATTAAAATTCCTTTACCCTACAAACTAGCGCTAAAATTGGACCCTAATACTAAGAATTATCTCCGTGTGACTGTCATGAGACTAGGCTAGAGTCAACCTCGTATTTGGCTGGTTTTTTCATATTTAGGTTTGTCTGTGCGTGATTATTTTTAAAACAACTACTTTGTTCAGAAGGTAACTCTTTATATGACGTTTCTACCACTGTCTATTTTTCTTGGCGCTTATAGTTTTGTATTAAAAGGAACATTAAACCAACAACTTTACAAGTGTCGGTTTGAAGACGATGAAAAATAACAACGGGTATCAGCAGAATAAAGATCAACAAGTCCATTTGCATATGTACCTATTGTTCTTCTGAGGGTCATTATTACAAATGTCCGTTGATCTGTTTGTAAACCTCAACTGTCAGTCGGGGCAGATTGTACCTTTATATCGATTTTACGATTTTTACCCTTTTCGTAACTTAGTAATAAAAATAATGTCGTGCAGTAGAATCTGGGCCACGGCGGCCATCTGTATACAGACAAGCCAACAGCATAGGACATGCTAAAGTGCAAAAGTGTGCGCGCAGGCACAAGTGCACTCCCTGTTCCTTCAATCTCTCATTCCAATGGGACGGCAATTCAACACGACTGGAGAGAAATCAGAGTCCGGACGGACGGCTTAACGTGCTCCCCGAGACACCTGGGTATATGCACTGCCAATTTCTTGACTACGGACTGTTGTTGCAAATAAAAAAATCTCAACAAGCCTTTATTCACACTCGGATACTCGAAGAGGGAACATCACGACGGCGACAACGACATACTTACCTAGCTGTTCTGTTTCGTATGTTGTTGTCGTTGTTTCATATAAACAACAAGGACAAGGACAAGGGACAAGCGAGCCACCAGCCCGTTAGTGACTAATGTTGTTGTACCGACTGGTTTTATGCACACAGTTAAATGACATTCACGAGTGTAAGCAGTGTATATGCATAACAAACTGTGTATTATGGGCGTGTGTTTATTTGTGGTCGAGTAAAACTATGTAGCAAAAATGTGTCTGCCTCGTGGTATAGTAGGAAGCATGTTTGATTGTTGTGTAGTTGAGAAACTAGACAAAGTTACGCAGCAACACGAAATAAAAACCCGCCCCAAGGAATATTTTTGTCCAATGCTAGCTGCTAGAATTTCAGCTATACACTTCAATGTTGATTGAACATTCAAACAAGCAAGCAATGTTTAAAATTGTAATATAACAAGTTCATTTGAATGTTGCATATTTGTACAGAAACATAAGTACTTATTCGTGATGGCATGCGATATTAATTCTCGTAGCAGGAGAGATCCATTTAAACTTGTATTGCAGGATAATCCCAAAACACCCAAGTTAGCAAAAGTTGTTTAAATGTGAACATACATATTATATATAATAAAGTACCAAGTAATCTCAAATCATTGAACATTAAAATATTCAAATATAAATATATAATTGGTTGAATGAAAATATTCTTTATAGCATTAAGAAATTGTAAAAAATAATTATTAGTAAAGTGCAATATATCACTGATACATTTATGTTGCCGTCCTGCGCCCATATTCTCGCCGGTTGTCTCCAACCACCGGAAGAAAGGAGAATGAGGGAATAGAGAGTGCACTTGTGTCTGTGCACATACTTTTAAATATACACGTTACAAGTTATACTTCTTTTTTGTAAGAAAAGAAAAACTGATGTGTTGACTATAGGTATCTTTATAGTGTCAGTTTCTTGTGACGGTATGCGAGCGAATCGTAAAAATCTCATAATTTTTGCTTAACGAGCGTTGAAGCTCCAAAAATAGTTATAGTCTAGTCTCTTCAGTGATGCATCGTAATCATTTCATTACTTCAGAGTCTTTCAGGCTGTTTATTTCACAATAATCATAATAATTTAATTGTTTAAATTAACATACGGATAGTAAAATTACAATGTATTTCCATCTACATGTTATGCTAACTTTATATAAATTAGCATGCAACATAAATGTATCAGTGATATATTGCACTTTACTAATAATTATTTTTTACAATTTCTTAATGCTATAAAGAATATTTTCATTCAACCAATTATATATTTATATTTGAATATTTTAATGTTCAATGATTTGAGATTACTTCATGCTAATTTATATAAAGTTAGCAAAACATGTAGATGGAAATACATTGTAATTTTACTATCCGTATGTTAATTTAAACAATTAAATTATTATGATTATTATGAAATAAACAGCCTCAAAGACTCTGAAGTAATGAAGTGATTACGATGCATCACTGAAGAGACTAGACTATAACTATTTTTGGAGCTTCGACGCTCGTTAAGCAAAAATTATGAGATTTTTACGATTCGCTCGCATACCGTCACAAGAAACTGACACCATAAAGATACCTATAGTCAACACATCAGTTTTTCTTTCCTTACAAAAAAGAAGTATAACTTGTAACGTGTATATTTAAAAGTATGTGCACAGACACAAGTGCACTCTCTATTCCCTCATTCTCCTTTCTTCCGGTGGTTGGAGACAACCGGCGAGAATATGGGCGCAGGACGGCCGGAAGTCCTAGGACTTACAATGGTGGTGTTACAACCCACGGGGTTTGTAATACCGCCAATTTTGCGACATTGAACTGTTGTTCGATATTCAAAAATTCAATACTACTTTTTGTTACGACCCAGGTCTCGAACAGGGGACCCTTCCGTCTGTGCTTGATGCTCACCACTGGACTACGACACAGTTAATAACGCAGTAGAGACGATGAGGTGTTTTGTGAGCTTCCCATAAACATTTAGCGCTACTTATTGCCTATCAATAGTCTGTGGTATGGTGAAACTCCTTTTACCAAGTACTAGGCAGGCGCCACCGACCAAGGACGGGGCATGCATTGCCATCCAAATCTACAGCGCTTGCCTGTACTTTCTACGTGCGGTAGAAATTTTAAAATTAATTTTGAAGGGTTTGTTCATACAACGTGAATCCTTAAAGATCAAAAATTTGGTTGGAATTTTGTCACACAGGTTTTCTTTTATAGAATAGGGTACCAAACGAGCAGTCGTAGCCATTTCACGACTACCGACGCCCATGAACATCCACATCATTACTATGCCAATGCGTTGCCCTCCGCACGAAACGCGACATTGAGTATGTCACTTTACGGCGGTGTTATGTGCTGGTTCCGTACCATAGGTAATGGTTCCATGTAACCAATAAAATTATAATAAAAGTAAAATATTGCTTCAGCACAGTAAACTTTACCGAAATCAATATCATTATTTTTAAGAAGATATGCGCACCGCATGATACCGATAGAGACTCGCAACTGCCTAATTTCAACCAAGCGAGTCAGCTGTACGAGCGAGTAGTGATCAGTCGGTCTAGGTAACCGTATAATTTCAAAGACAATTAGGTGGAATTTTAGGTAACCTGTATTGTTTTACTTATTCGGAATTAGTATCGAGTACTGATTACGTTATGACATATTGTACAGTGTCTTACAGAACACCCTGTGCTCTTGATATGTGTGGTACATTTACATTATACAATGTTTGTTTATATCATTACTACAATAATGTCCTCATTTTGACATTAAACCAGACCAACCTCATCTCACGGGCACCCAAGTACCCACCCATCTCATAAATGCAAATGTTTGTATTTGGTTGCAGTTTCCTTGGCATAGATTACAGTCTGGACGTAAAAATAATTTCCTATTATTTATTATCATTTACTTTTTAATATGTTATTTCGTTACATTTTAAATATTCGTTGTTTACATTGGGATATATATTACGCGACTAAAAGCTTCATGCACATATAGTAAACAAATAAAGAAGTTTGAACTCAGTTGTAATATACAATAATGGCCAACAATATCGTAAGTGAATTACAAAATGAGTCCTTTTGAGCGGACAAGTAATCAAAGGATCACCTTAAAGTTGGAAACAAAATGGATGCTAAAGGCTCAGGTTCCTCCAATACAAATAACTCCGCATTTAATGAAACTAGTGACCGCTCATATATATCGAAATTCGATCACATTTGTAAAAAAAAAAACACTCAACTTCAAATTTGGTTGGAGGGTAAACTCATAACCTTTTTGTTTAAAACCTGTATTTAAAAACTAAACTTCATAACATGTTTGACAATGTCATAATTTGTGTATGACTTGTACGAGTCTACGAATTGTATGTAACGTCTTATCTAATACAATATCTAATGCAAATTATGAAATTGTATTAAAATATTATCTTCTGCACAGAAGATAATATTTTATATCAATATCTTCCCCGTACTTTCGTCTAATATGTAATTCTCAAATCTCTACGCTGGGGCAATCTATATCTACTAATATTGTTTTTAAACTTTAGCTAAACAGAGAACATTTGATTGCATCTTTGTTTCATTGGACTGATTTGAAAAATTATTTTAACATTAGAATCCTACACGATCACTGGTGAACATGAGCTATGTTATAACATTTTCTAGAATGTTTTGATCATTGGCAAAATTTAAATAATGTAAACAAAGATGTGAAAAAATGAAAGTGAATCCTTGTTCAGCCGCAGAATCTAGGTGTCCCGGCAGACGTTGTTCCGTAAATCAATGAATTTTTGCCATATTCTGTAAAATATCCGTAATTTGTTTGTGAAATTTCGTTTGCTAGTCAATTACGAAAGAGATGGGATTTTTTCTTCACGTATATTTTATAATTGCAACAAATTGATTACTTAACATTAATAACTTCAAATGAAAACTACTAATAACCGTCGGCTAAATCACAAGTAGTTTCGTAAATAAAAGACTGTAGAGCCTCTAAGACACAGGACAACTATTAAAATAAATGTTAAAAATATATAATCATTATTATAATAATAAAATGAATAAAAAGAAAATAATAAATGTGTAAAGGGAAATAAAAAAGTAATAATATGTCCCACATACCGGTCAGGCGTCTGTGTTGTATCTTGAGTGTTAGCGCCTGAGCGGCAACAGCGACTGAGCGGCTAGATGACTCACGAATCACGACTGGTCACTACCGACTGGTGAGCGGCGACTACCGACTACCGACAGATGAAGGGGACGGGCACGCGATACATTTTATAATCACTCATCACGCACAAATCAGCCGCCGCCAAATGATGCGCGCATGTCCGACTTTCAGAGCTCCGGACGGGAATACCGAAAACCGTATGCGATGCGTACGCGCGTGCGTACATGCGGCCCTGCGCACGCTCACCCGAGTATAGACAAACTTTAATAGTTTGTTGGTACAAATGTTACAATAAAAATATTTTATTTATATTAAGTATAAAAAACGTATTATAATTGAGTTTTAGTTTCTTAAATTAAGTAATGTATGTTGACAATTGAGTATAGTTTTAAGTATTACGTCACGTAGTTGATTAAAAAAAAAACTAGATGCTTCCTGCGTTTTCACACGCGTAATTCAGTTCTAGTCGTCGTAGCCTGAGTGTATATAGCCAATGAACCTTTCTTCATTAATGGAATAGAATAGAATATAGTACTCTATTGAGTATATACAATCACACATGTACAAACAGTGCAACAGACTATACAACAGTGAATATTCATTTCCAACCAGAACAGGAGTTACTGAGGATAGCGCGGTTAACAGAACAAACAAACATTTATAATATATGCGTTCATTTTAATTGTTTCCGATGTTAACCTTATGTACATGGTGTTGATGTTTCAACCATCAAGCTCTTACGAACAGATAGCCAACACAGACAAATGTTGACGCCATTCGACATAGCTCGATACGTCAATAATAGTTTTAGCTAATCAAATGTTTGCCCATGTTATACATACAATTATACCGTTTTCTGTCAGTTTCTTCAGTGGAAGTCTGTCAGGTGGGAGACGACGAACCTAATAAAGTAATTTTATGCTGTCACTTTCAGTTCTCGGGAAACTATTGAAGATTTTCCAACTCAAACTTTTCAAAAAAGTAGAAATTTCGCAATTACTTACTTACGTTTCCGTGCATTTGCTACTATTGGGAAACCATGCTCCGTGGAATCTCTTCCATCTGCCACTGTCTGAAGGAGAATAAGACACCAATAAGATTCTAGATATGTCTTGAATAAAACATCAATAAGATTCTAGATTTCTACTCTAGATCACCATCGTCACGTGTCTGCGCACACAAGTGCGCTTGTGCGATGGTACTCTATTCCATCATTCTTCTTACCGATGGGATGACAGACCACGACCGGAGAAAAATCAAACGCAAGATCCACTTGCAACGGCGTAATGTCCTCTGGCCTGGACGCGGGGGTGTATCAACCGCCTCGCCTCCAACTTCACGAATTCGGACTAACAATACTCCGAATGAATTGAAAAATCCCAAAATAATTTTTGATCCTATATCTGCAGAACCCGATGTGTTTAAAGAGGAAACTGATCTTTGCCGACCGTCTGGCTCTCTACATCATATCGATCTCACTTATCTGATCATATCTTTGGTTACATTTAGATCTTGATATCTTAGATAGATAGATCTTGATAAAAAACCTTACTATACGAAACTCAAGATTCAAGAGGTTTCTCACTTCGTACAAGAACAGCGGACCTTCTTATGTGGCCGCCGATGCCTGTAGAATAATGCTCTGCTGACTGAGAATTTAAAAAGGGACCTCGGAAGGATGTGGTGCCTTGCAAATCCTCTTAGTTATTGCGCTTGAGGAAGTGCTTCCGTTTTTAAGGAAGGACGACGACCCGACACGACAGGAGAGAAGTTATGCGCAGGACGGAACTGTACTGAGCTCCTTGACTGTTGTTGGAAATTAATTAATCCCAATGGCCCATTTCGTTTTGACCGCGGGACATGAACCTGGCACCTTACAACCTGTGG
Organism: Eumaeus atala; assembly: GCA_017140195.1. Classification (NCBI taxonomy): domain Eukaryota; kingdom Metazoa; phylum Arthropoda; class Insecta; order Lepidoptera; family Lycaenidae; genus Eumaeus; species Eumaeus atala. The sequence goes on from JAFELO010000742.1 coordinate 40,655, forward strand.
CTGAACTTGCTTTTTAGCTTTACTTTTGGCGCCCTTTTATGACTATCGACGTCCATGAACACCAGCATAATTATCACCGATGTGCTACTCTCATTTTTACCGCCCTCCACAATGGGCCACTGGCTACTTATAATCCACACGAAACGCGACACCGAAGATGTCACTTTACGCCAGTATCATGTGAGAAAGGGTTACCTGTCCGGTCATGTCGGCCCAAATCCCCTGCTGCAGCATGGCAATACCAACTAGTAGTCCTTGTTTAGAATTTAGATCACGAGATTAATTGATTATGCATACGGCATGGGTGCCTGTCCGTCTGGCCGTGAATAAACTTGTAATTCTATGAAAATATACATATCCAGAGCACATAACAGTTCGAAAATGGCTTAATTATTAATATTTCAGAATCGTAATTATAGCACAATAAAATTTAAGTATGTATTTCTTAAATTTTGATCTATTCCAATATCATTTATCTATATTAATTGTATAATCATTATGTACCAAGGTGCGCAGCCATAGGTAATTGTTTACTGTATCGATCTTTTGCAAGAATATACAGTAGTTATAATAATAATAATAATAATAATAATAATCTTTATAATATATGACGGCGCGTTTCAAACCGGGATCAAAGGGTGACGCCGGCGAAGGTACCGCTGTACTCCGACACCGGCGCGGCGGTACTACTGTGATTCGAACCAGCGGCGGTGCCATTGTGATTGGACACCGTCGTCTGCCCTGACACAACTCATAGCGCTAGCTTATAAAAAAGTATGGTGAACATGGGACAATATAGGACAGAGGCGAACAGTTCGTATGGTCGAAAGAGTCACGTGTTCGGTGGAGTGTGAAGTAATGTAGATGATGAATGAATGAAACTAATGTGCAAGTGTTAGACTGCACAGCTGTGTGTAAATGTAAGGGTCAATTCATACTAGCGCAGAGTCGAAGCGCATCGAAGCGTCAAATTCCTCACAATCAAAGCGAAGTCGCACGAATGCGCGCGTATTCGCGTGAATTAGCGCGAGAATGCGCGCTTTCTCGTGGCATCAGTGATGGACACCAGTTGCCCGTTGAATCTCGTTGTTGAAACTCTTATTTTTGGACCAAATAAATTAATTTCAAAATCCAATGTGATTCACTTCGACACAAGACAGTTTCCGTCCGATTCCGATTGTCGACTGACCAGACGGCGCGTAGTTCGCCTAATAGCCGCTTGGCTTCGCGCGAATGCGCGGGCACCAATGAGAGTTGCTCGCGCGCAGGCGCGCGAATTCCCTCAAATGCACGTGAATGCGCGCGTCTTTTTTTTTCCTTGGAAGAAATATGTGCATTACATTGTGGAAGTAAGGGTGAATTTGCTATATTAAGTTTCGGATTGACGCTTCGATGCGCTTCGACTCTGCGCTAGTATGAATTGACCCTAAGACTGTATAACTGTAGTACAAGACTTGTAGAGCTACGTGCAGTACATTACTCCTCTCGCCCGAATACTCACGCCTACTTACATACCATATGTACTATTAATAGAACTTGGACCAGGATAAGAAAGGAGGCCGCCACGCCGTCCCTTTACATAAATTGAATAAACATAACAAATATAATGAAATATATTTATAATGAAATAAGAAAAAAATAATATATAGTTACCAAACCTGTTATAAAAGTCAATTTGTATGTTAAATACCTAAAAAAAAGTGTTGTTATTTGGTATTGCTATATAATAAGGTAGATATTTTTCCTATTATCTATGTAAGCTTGTATAAGTTCAGTTTAGTGGATTAGAAATCAGTGTTTCCCTTAGTTATTTGTGATGTAAACTTGTGAACTTATGGAACGCCGTGGTCGCTCAGCGACAGTTTTTTGATAAAAAAAATCTATGTAAGCAAAGTTTTTCGGATTGATTCTATGCTTGTGCATTGTGCTACATGGTATAGTTTTCTTGCCAAATTTCATGATTGTTTTACTCTATAGGAATGTCAGCTAAGAAAACGATCTCGGCAGACATACTGACAGACGGACAATGTGGTCTTAGAAAGAATCCGTATTTCCTTTTGAGGCAATGAACCCTTGATGATGAAAAGTCATTTCGACTAAGAATAGAAAGCGAAAAGCATAATAAATAGTTTATTAAACATTAGCAATAAAGTTTATCCGTATGAGTAGTGGAAGCCATGGCCGGCGCCGTGTCCACCAAAGCCCCAGCCCACCCCGTAACCACCCAGGGGGTTCCGATACCTGTCCTCATCATCATCGTCCACCACGTAACTCTTCGCCTGGGGGACGCTCTGCAGAGGTATGACCGTCAAGTCGTGCACAGGAACTATGTTATGTATCGGATGTAGCGGAATCAGAAGTGGGATCAGCTGTGACGACACGGTGTTGTTGTGTGGGTGAGTGTTCACGACGCTTATCTCGGTGTGCACCGCATGGATGTGATGGAGCGGGATGACGTGGAGGCTGGTGATGAGTGGATGGTGAATGTGCAGCGCGTACGGTATGTGCGCCTTCTTCTTCCTCATCACCTTCATCGTGCTCTGAATGGCGTTGGCGTGGATGGCTTTCGGGTGGATCTCAGGCATGGACGCTTGGTAGGACTCCGATATCGTCAGTAGCGTGAGGAGTAAGAATAGCATCTGAAAAGGAAACATGCCTCATAATATATTCCAAGCATAAACACTTATGTTAAATAAATTCTCAGTTTATTTACTAAATTGACCGTGGTCAAGCGCGAGTGAGACTCGCCCACCGTGGGTTTTTATATGATCTTAACCACTTATAAAATTGACTAATTTAAGTCTTGGGGTGTATGCACTCATCCCGTACAAAGTGAACTAAGGATATGAGTACGTAATGAAGTTCGGTTATTTGTAACTCCGAATTTTTGTTTTATCCGTATTGTGTTTTCTTGCTTCTTGTAAATTTTTATGATTTTCGATTCAGATTCACTGGAAGTTTTTCTTTTTTGTGGCCTACTTGGTATACGCACAGGTATATGGGTAAATAAGTGATCCTATAAGGGATCATTTTTTTCTTTTCATGTATATAACCCTGTCAATTGACGAAAATAAACCATTCAGATAGATTCTGCCATCTTTCTTTTTTGTTGGAATTAATTTAATTTACTTTAATTTATGTTCGTTTTTAATAATTTATATATAAACTTATTTAAATCTAGGGAGCCGTATGTCACATTGAATAAATGACACGGAATGCGAAATATGAGTGTTATGTTCATCAAATAAGAAATGAATTGTAATTAGAATATTAAATAAATAGGGGCTGGTTCAGGTGAGTTACTAGTAAATAAATAGGGACTGGTTCAGGTGAGTTACTAGTAAATAAATAGGGACTGGTTCAGGCGAGTTACTAGTAAATAAATAGGGACTGGTTCAGGTGAGTTACTAGTAAATAAATAGGCACTGGTTCAGGTGAGTTACTAGTAAATAAATAGGGACTGGTTCAGGTGAGTTACTAGTAAATAAATAGGGGCTGATTCAGGTGAGTTACTAGTAAATATGATTATTGTTTAAGGAATGGTTTGTAACATGTATTGTATAAATAAAACTTTTTCCAGAACAACCCAATTTTGGTTGTAGCTTTTACTATTCCTCATATAATATAATAATAATAATAATATCTGTGGACTAACACAGCACGTCAGCCCAGCCCTGTGCTTAGTACCGTAAGTACTTGTGTTACAGGTACTAGACAACGGACAATATATTTAATATTCTCATACATTTATGAAATTTTATATATTTAAGTTTTTTATTATAAAAATACTTATATTACATATATAAACATCCATGACCTAGGCGGGATTCGAACCCGCGATGTCTGTCCTATCACGCGGACAAACCGCTACATTACCAACAGAGTCAGTCAAAAGGAAAACCTGACTGTTATGTCAACGCACTGCCAAAACCACTATACCTAGATACTTGATGATGACACTAAACCTAGATAGTTGAGCACATACAAAAAAGATATCTAGGCGTCCAGCCCTTAACGGCGTTAAGCAAATTTAAGCAAATGAAACTGTGGGCTACTTTTTTTTTCGGAGGGATCTACTACTGATTGGCGGCGCTTGTCCAGCCTTAACAGTTCGAAGGACTACGAAGGACTTTTTTGTCTTCAGGTTCCGCGGGGTTCTACAAGTATTCCATATATCGCGAGAACCACGTTTAATCGCTTAAAAATAAGAAATGTGCTGCGATTATATTGAAACCCCTGAAACAAAATCATAGCAAAAATTTCTTTGTACGGTACGTAAAATAAAACTTCTAACTTTAAATAAATTATTATACCATAACAGATACTTTTGAAATTTCGGTTACATCACTAAACCTACTACGCATTATATAATATACAGCACATTGTGTGTTCAGGTACAATTGCACTGAAATTATTCCCTATTCCGATTGGACGGTAAACCAAAACGACAGGAGACAGGCATAGAACGACAGATTAATGTTTCTTGCTCCACTAGGTACGCGATGCACAACTTTAAAGACGTGCCAACTTGCTCACACACTTGAAAAATATCTCAATAATAACTTTTGGTCCTACCCGGTGCTTTCCCGGTTGTGCCGGCTCAGTAGAGCAAGGCATTACCTCTTGCTACAGTTATGATATTTGTGTTAAACTGGCATGTGTTAAGACAAATATAACGTGACGTTTTTACACAAGACGCGTCGATAGAACTTCGCTCTTTGGGTCGGTTTGACGAAGGGCGGCATCAATTTATAGAATACTAAATTATGGGAATATGGATTTTGGATACGGCTTAAAACGTAACAATATTAATACGCCAGTAATTTATTCTGGATATACGGCAAGGGACGGGAATTTCCCAACGTCTGTAAGCATTACGGAATATACGAGAGTGTAAGAGTAGTCCTACATATTTTTAAGCGGTAATCGAGCAGTCGGTTCCTTTAGAGAAGTGGTGGTCCTCTTGACTAGAGCTAAGATCTACTTTTTACAGAGACATCCTTTTGGAAATAATATATCAAAGATTCATGTACGAGGTAGCTTACATGCTACCTCTTACATGAATCTTTGATATATTATTGCTATATGACACGACCGGAGAAGTATCTTTCGCTCAAATGGTAGCCATTTTTGAGTTTCCGATGGCCTATTTGAGGCGGTGGAGGGAGGGTAAGTTATCTGCATGCTAGTAATGGGCGTAGTTATACGCAATGGCTAGTCTGATTGCTCGTTTGCCCCTCATGCTTTAAGAAAATGAAGCTGAAAGTCCCTGGTACAATACTCGTTGCCCTGACTTGGCCCTTAGGCGCTGGTAACAGGCTCATACCTCTGGGCGTTCGTTATAACATTTATGCTATAGTATTGTTGCGCGAATTTGACAACCAATTAAATATGATATTTACGGCCAAGCGCGAGCGGAGCTTTGTATCTGTGGTTTCGTAGAGATAGTGTGTTTCTTTAAAGAAAGGAGAAAACGTGTCGGACCCTTTTGGTGACTACTGAAGTCCATAAACATTAACAAGATGCATTGTAGCAGAATTGGGCCGGGGAGGAACCCCGCTCACATGATACCGGTTATCAACAGAAGACAAAAACGACAAGAAATACTGTTGCTTGTGTTTACTGTAACTGGAATAAAAAGAGAAAAATAATAATAATACATATGTCGATAAGAGTAACAAAATAATATTAATATAGTCCATTGGTCAAACATCTGTGTAGTGTTATGAGTGACAGCTGGCCTCTCGCTTACGATATACCGGCGGAAAGTAATAGCTGTGATATAACATTTCGCGCTGTGTGTGAGTAGCCGGTGGCCCATTGTAGTGAGGAGGAAATGGCAACCTATTTACATGAGAGTAATGTGGACGTTATAGGGCGTCGGTAGACGTCATTGATAATTTCTCGTTTGTCCCCCTATACTATAATAAGAGCATATGCATTATTAGCCGGTGGTAAGTGATTAAGAGGTACCTCCCGGATGCACCATAAGGATACAATTCAGTAGTAGATTATCTATTGACAAAATGGTTCGTACATGTTGATGTTTATTTCTTAGGGGAGGCACGAGGAGTAACATTGTTTCATACACACGGTCAGCGTAACGGTTTACTCTTTGCCACATTAATGTCGGACTGGAAACAAAAATAGTGTGTAAAAACGTATGACACAGCGATCGAGCAATCGAGCGTAACACCAGCGTAAGCGCCTCTTTACCGCAGTCGTGGCTCTTGTATACTGTTCACATCCCAATCGCTTCTACGGAGTAAACTCGAGCCACATGTGGGTTGTATTTTAATTGGTTCCGCGGTGTAACCAAACTTTGTGTGAATGTCCGGTGTAGGTGTAGTCCTGTTGCATCTGCGGAACTCTGAAATCGAACAATATCCAAAAGTAATCCGTCTAGTTCCGCGGCAATGAAAGCGACCTTCAGACCAACATTTGGATTACTTTTATTTTCGACCTTAGCCCGATTAAATGTAGCGTGTGTGCTAAGTGGTTATAGCCACAACTTCACTAGCATTGTGGGAATGTGCGAGGTAGTGCCATGCAACCACCCGCTCGCATCTCAGCATGTAGTGAAAGCTATGCTGTTCTGGTGACCTATTAGAGGAGGTGTGGGCGAGGGCTTTTGGGAAAAAAAAAAATAATTATTAAAAAAAAAATTCGCGGTCTCCTCTCGAATCTCGAAATGACGCGAGGAACATTCCTAAAATAAGATCACACTTCTACTGTAGTTTTAGAAGCTGTATTCCCTGTATTATTGTATTATTTACAAGCTAAATAAGGAAATTACATTTTAAGTAATTCATCACTGCTGGACACACCCTTTCAGAGAGCGCCAAAATGGTTGATCTCCTGCTCCTTGCATTTAAGTTAGTTAGTACGCTTTTATTATGGGTACTGGCGACATCCGCAAAATCAACAAGGATACGCGTTTTCCTCCTCTCCTAACCCATGGGTCAACGCAAACCCACAAGGCGCAACAGTATGGCTGTGTGCTAAGACTTTACGATTGTATCTTATGAGCGGGCGGTACGTGTAGAGGTGCTGGCCCAATTCGGCTACAATGCAGCATGGCTCTACCTCTTACTACATGCTTTACAATGTTATACTTAATAAAGTATCCCCTCCAGGTTCCATTTGAAACTCTATAGCGGGTGATTCTCCATAAACCTTTCTTAGTGCTCAATTAGGATATGTTGCAAATCTACCTGCAAATGTTTACGATTCTAGATTCAGACTCTAAACTCCAAGTTTAGAGTTTGAGCGAAAATACTATACTTGTAATATAGCGTGTCTATGTGTGTATGTAATAACAATATATGTGTACTTCACACTACGTGTCTTTGTTTTTACACACAAAAAAATGAGATAAAATTGGCAATGAAATAAGTTTACCCCATTTTTTGCAATTCAAGAGTATTTTTTTTTAGGTTTCTTATTTTGTTGAAAAGAGATGGTCGAGGTAAATATGAGCGTTGATGCATGGCAGAGGGGCGAGTACACACAGAAGCGTTATGCGATTGCATATAAGTTTTTATAGGTCTACTGACACAGTTTGCAATTTGGGATAAAATAAAAATTGTTTATTGTAACGACAAAAATAATAATTTGGTACAGATTTTGCGCGGAAAACCTCGGGGCAGAGCTGCAACCAAAACACAATAACTCTTTTTTACTAATTGAAGATTTTTTTGCAAAAGCAGCTTTAGGTGCAATAAAAAAAAACAATTAACGTTTTTAAGGACCAAGTGCTGCGCCGTGATTTAGCATTCAGCTTGGTCATCAGCGGTATGATAATTATGAGCCCAAACTCACCTTGAGTCCAAGAAATCCAACAAAGCACAGTTCACTGTCGACACTAGTGTCTGTTATCTGTTAACACTTGTATATAAGCCTCTGCCGGCGCCCGGCGCCCACTACGCGACGTCGAACGTGTTCTCATCATCATCATCAGCCGGTATCCACTTATGGACTTACGCCTATCAAAGAAACATCACAACGGCCGATTCGCAATTCTCCTCACTCATATCACTATCGGGATGCATCTCTCCCATCTGTGGGAAACGATCTCATCCGCAGTAACATTGCTGCATTGCAGCTGAACCGGACACCTCTCGATTACGTGATACCAACGTAAAAGCGATGGCTGTCTTAACGCGTTTTGTGCGGTTTGTGAGTAGCCAGGGGCATATAGGGGCGGATCGGCGTCGTTAGTCCCCATGTAGTCCTGGGGGACGTCCAGGAGCTAATTAGCCCCGGGAAATTTAAGCACTGGGGTGCTATACGAAAAAAGGTAGGAAATAAATGAATGCCAAGACGGTCGTCCTACGTGTCCACTCACCGACTCAAATTTCCCGGTCCTTGGTAGGGTAAGGAAGAATTAGGTCTGACACTAACTACCATAAAACCAGCCTAGACACATCGAACGTGCTCTCATAGCTCCATTGAAGCTAGCAAAAGTTATGGGAGGTACTCACCTCACATGATATAGCACGGTGACAGCCACGCTGTAAGCATCTGTCAGTCCACCAGAGGACCAACGCCTACTTCGCAGAAGGAGGTCCCTCACGCAGATCTTCCTTCCCGTGTCGCGCCATAGAACAAGCTCACTAATGTCGGAACGATGTACTGGTTTGAGTTTACCACACACGCCCCTTGTCCACTGTTCTTTCGATTCCCTTTTTTATAAGATTTGTGCAGTTTAAGAGGCAGTGCAGTAATGTAATAGAATGGGGGCGATACGTCCAGTTATCCCATCTCATACTATAAAGTAAAAGAACGGGAAGTGGTAGCGCCATGCTGCATAGATGGAGGTAGTGCCATGTATTATGCATGACACTACATCCTAGGAGGATACAACGGGATTGATCCGGCACGATCGGGGAAATACCTCGCGTTCAGTAGATATACGCGTAAAGTGATAGCGTCGCTGTCGCGTTTCGTGCGGTTTCTAAGTAGCCGGTGGCCCATTGCAGGTGAGGATGATAGGCGGGCAGCGCATCTGCGTAACAATCATGCGAATGTCCAACGGCATCGGTAGTCATCAAAAGGCTTCGGTTTCACGTTTGCCCTCTTATGTTATTGAAAAAACCGCCCTTAATTAGCCCAGGCTTGCCGTCGCTTGTTTGGGCAGATCGTCTCACTGCGAGAAATAAGGCCCATCTGCGCTCCGCACCGAGGGTCATCGCAGTGAAGTCGATCCACACGGTATCGTTGGCTGCAGCGACAGCCCTAGCCCGTGATCCCCCGTGGGGACTTGTGGCGGAGGTTCTTACCGAGATCTGCTCTTATATCTCGGATAGGAGAGCTCTTGGCCTGAGCCCAATGCATGATGGGATCCTACGGGTTAATGCAGAGGTGGGGGGGGGTTGACCTTGAGCGGCAGCCGTACGGTAGAGAGAGAACGGCTGCCTTTTGCCCGGTCCTCGAGCGGTTGATACGACGTACGCGTAAACCCCGAAGTGGGATCATCAGTTGTAGGAGGGGACTTGTCAAAGTTGAGCGCCATCGTAGCGATGCTCGGCAGCGACGAGTCCTACCAGGCGGTGGCTCCCTCCTGCGAGTCCGAGTTCCAGAGGGAAGCCGACGAGGTGGTGAGAGAGGAGGCTGCTGATGCGGCCTCCCCCCGGCGACGACGAATGGGGGTACGAAGGAGGCGCTAACTGCAGCGCCTTCAGTAGTGCCCCTGTGTTCCGTGTCGGGCCGGGATGGGAACCCGGTCCACTGCATCAAGACACGGCGTCGTGAAGACTGGTTATAGCGTAGCCGGACCGTCTCCGAGGAGGCCTGGCCTTTTCGCCGAGGCCAGCCTTCCCCGAAGGGATCCTGTTGCCTGCACATCATTAACAGCGGCTGAATGCTCCCGTAGGGGTTTAGTTGGTATTGCTACCCAATGACCGAGTCCAACACAGGTCTGGGTGTTTACCCGGGCTCTCAGGTATCGTGCGTAAATGCATTCCCCTTCGTCACCAAAAAAAAAGAAAGGATTGCCGTCGCTAAATTGGTGGGGCTGCGTGCGGGACAGTCCCTGTGGGGGTAACGTCGGTCCCTTAGGCGACTAACTAACCGTTGAGGTGCACTGAGGAGTAACAGTTCCCTGGTTCCTTGCCAAGGCGATGGTGATGGCATTAACGGTGGGGTTTCCGACGTAAGCACGGTAGAGCGTAAAGCGATACACTGAGTATCAACTCTGAGCATGGTATTTTGACATGATTTTACTACAACATTTTTGAAGTTATACTTCTATTGGCGCATTAGGGAGAAATTTTGAGACTATTTTTTTTACAATGCACGAGCACACCGTCTCGAATTACCGATACCTGAAGTTAGCTATAATCAATAATATATCATTTTAAGTTACCATAGTGCGTTGTAATAAAACTTTCAATGTATTAAATATATTTTAATATAAGATACTCACGCATAAATACGCGCGCGCGCGCACACACGCACGCACGCACGC
>JAFELO010000742.1:51184-67606 GCA_017140195.1 Eumaeus atala
ACACACACACACACACACGCACACGAACACGAACACGAACACGAACACGAACACGAACACGAACACGAACACGAACACGAACACGAACACGAACACGAACACGAACACGAACACGAACACGAAAACAAACAAACAAACAAACAAACAAACACACACACACACACAAACACACACAAACACACACACACACACACACACAAACACACACAATAATGCATAAAAAAATAACAAACATGTACCAATAATAAACTTTCTCTTTGTATTATTATAAGAATTGCTGAGTAACATAAAATTTATTACGATGCGAATAAAATTTCCTGTTCTCTTTACGTGCTCGGTCATAAAATATTGCTTCGATCAATCCAACACAAACGCAATAATTCAGAGTTCTACGATGGCATGGAAGATAAACAGTTCGACCGTTATCGTGCTAAGTTCGGCCTTTACAGCATTCATCATGTGATAACACTCTTGGTGTGGTCGTGGTCGACATGGTTCACTCGGGTTGTTTGTGGTAACAAATCATCCATGATTGCAATGACTTACACAGAAAAGACATGGACGCCAGGTGAAGCCCATCACGAAGGTGTTATTAAGTATCTGCCGCAAGTCGTCCATTGCTGGACATAGGCCTCCCCCATAGAGCGCCATAGGTCACGGTCACTAGGCACTTGCTCCACATTTACGTTGTGGTAATTTTTGTGACTATGGGTCATTATTATGACTGAGTTTGAATTTTGAATTGATTCGCCGCCAAAAACAATTGAGATGAAATGGTTTGAATGCACTAAAGTTTTGCAAGTTGTATCACTGTATGTATTATGAAGCAATGAGTTTCTCTAGGGACCGATGGCAGATGGGCCAGTAAGGTTCTGGAGTGGAGGAGGGAAGACAGTCCCGGTCCGGGATGGATGCGCGGAGCAGGCAATCGGTGGTCATGGCGTTCATTGAGAGAGTTCTGTGTCCAGCAGTGACTGAGAATGATGATGATGCTGATGCATTTCCTCTCATCGCATTCGTCAACCGTGTCGAAGTACCACAGCTAGTTCGGGGGTTTTGTTGCTATGTTTACACTTTGATCGTCCTCACGCGCTAAAGTACGCAATTTCATTCTGGAACTTGGTCATTGCACTGAGCATTTTTACAAAGGCACGAAAAGAAGCTTTTCAATGTGAGTTCGAAGCCTTAAATATTCCAGGGTGGCCTCATTGCCCGTAGTTTAATTTTACCGTTTTAATTGAATTAAAACCACCACCTGTACCCATATCATTGTGGAATGATTATAGGTCCCTGGGGCCTGATGAGTGCAAGAGATAAGCGAATGGAAACGGGATGTAAAAATAGCGCCAAGTTCGTAGATCTCGATAGATAGTCAGGCCACGGTCAAGTCTTGACAACATTACGTTAGTTCATTAATTAATTCAGTTTATGCCACCAACAGACTCGATGCTATCGTATGGCCGTGACTCTTCTGTTATTGTTTCATCAAAGGTCAGGAGAGACGTTGTTTTTTTTAAGTAAGAGTACAAACGAGAAGTCGTCTTCATCCGCATGGTTAATGGTTATGCGCTGCCCCCTTGCACGCTATCCCCCGAATGGGCTACGGGCTAATGACAGATCACGAAATAAAATGTCGACTTCAAAGAAAGAGCCGCATTTTGCAAGAGGGAGTGCCATCCTGCATTGCAGCGGAATTGGGCTGGCACGACCGGGAAAGTAGCATTAAATCACATGCTACCGCCGTAAAGTGACATCTTCGGTATCGCGGTCCGTACGGTTTGTGAGTGGCCAGTGGTCCATCGGGTGGGGCGGAAGGAGGGCACGCACCGGTATGCCGATAGTATTACTATGGTAGTTATGTGGATGTTCATAGTGACGGCAATCGTAAAAAGGCTCTATTAAGATGGTATCATGTGAGCAAGAAGTACCACCCCCGATTCGGCTGCAAGACAGGAATGTCACTACTACTTTCTAAAAGTCAACCCTTTCCTTTGTCTGTATTTGGCTTAGCGGGGCTTCTTTCAGCACGTGAGTAAGAACTTGCTTTGGGCACGCCTAACTTTTAAGGTGAGATTAATATTCTATACGAAGTACACCCTGGGTGGGTGGCCAGTCAGACTGAGATGTCTCTCGAGAGGAGAGGGCATGCAATGGTTGCATGCATGAAAATGCGTATTAATTCACGGTTTCCTAAACGGTACATGTACGTATTTTCTGTGGGTCGTTCATTAGGTGTTAAAAAGGTCATTCATCGAGGAAGGTTATAGGCTATACACTACTACGCTACGACAAATAGATTAAAAAAGGAGGACACTATGAATAACCTAGGCGCCGCTAGTAGTGAAGTCTCCATTTTGATAGATTGGAACTTGGTCAGGGTGAAATTAAGCACCACAATAAATTAATTTTTATTGACAATAAATTAAAATTAAGAAAATGACCGATTCGAAGCTCATGCATTAATCAGTATATCTACAATATTAATGTTATCAATTTGTCGGCTGAGGTCGTGTGCTCGCATAGGCTGTGGTGTCAAAGGTCACGTCTATCTCCCACTGTATCAGTTACCATTTGTCTTTAGCGATGTGAATTTGACCTGGTGCATTTGTTTTTGATGTGTCGAAGGTATTTTGGCCGATTTTTTTATATTATTGGGATAATGAAGGAGCCATTTAATAACCATCGACGCCAGTAGACATCAGCGTAATTGCTATGATGATATGTTATTGGAAATCTCGTATCATCCCAAGTCCAAACTGCACGTTTCTCCCCTGTGCAATAAAAAAATGATGCACTCCTTTCCTATAGTGCGACGCTGCAACTCACAGACCACATTGGGGTATCATGAAGAGAGTAGCAGTATAGGTATGTAGCGCACTAGTCACTCGCAATTATGATGATGATAACTTAATCATCAGTAGCCAAGAGACGTCCACTGCTGGACATAGGCCTCAATTATAGAGCGCCACAAGTCACGGCCACACGCCGCCTTCATGCTGCGGCTTCCCGAGATCTTGAGCAGGTCTTCAGTCCAGATGGGGACCGTCCAATACCACACCGTCCAATGCTTCACCTCCCCGGTCGTCCTGGCCCAATTCGGCTGAAATACAGCAATGGCAGTACCTTGCATAATTTCTAGACTTTAAAACTGCCAAACAGTCAAAATGACGCATCATGTGAAACAGTTCCCGCTCGGCGTAACACCCTACTTTTTCAATCCAGAACCGTGTTTGTTGGTGTAAACTCAAATGATGTGTCGGCGCTGATACACAGTCTTTTTATGTTTATGAACGCTTGCCTAAGCGGTACAGGGTGCGTCAACAGTTATTAGGTTCAGTTTCGGCCTCCATCACCGAAAAGCCTTTGCGAGACGAAAAGTTAAACGCTGAAGATATATTCGTAGAGATTTGCCGCTGCGCTGTTATCGATATATATACATATGTGTATATACGCTATAAAAATGCGTTTGTTTTAACTACTCAACATACTAGTATGTATTCGGGTATATAGTGGTACCCTGCCTGACGGCTCTACTGACCTTAATCACCGTTCAAAGTTCATCCATTTCAGGATACTGCGCCGCCATTCAGTCCAAATAGGGTGCTTTTGGAAAATAATAATAGGTGGTCAAAACTTTCAATACTAATGAACCTCAAACGAAGGACATTTGAGCATTATTTACTGCGCAATGGGTCTTGGTTTTTTCCTGAGATTCCTCAGAAAAAGACAGTCCAAAGTCTAAAGTTACTAAAATAGATATGGAGCGCGTGATAATACGAGAAACAGAGGGATCCGAAGATCAACGAAACTTATACACACATAGGCAAAATAGTAGCAACGGAAGTGGAAAAGGGCGGGCCATATTCGACGTCTCCACTCCATTGACTCAACGGAGTGGAGGCGTCGAGATCGGAGCTAGGAGATCCACCTCTAGCAAAATGTCCTGAGGCGAGTCCATTTGTCGCTGACGTGATATAACTGTAAGATGATGGCAAAGCTCGTTTGTTACGGTTAGCGAGTAACTGGTGGTATTTTGATAAAGGATGACTGAAAGCAACGGATATACGGATGTTAGGGGGCATCGGTATGACTTCATCTGATCATTTGTCCCCTTATCCTATAAAAATTTTACCAATTTCCTTGTCGGTGCGAGTTCCGGTTGCCAGAACGCAGAAGAAAAAAGAAGAAGAGCGGCAGTAGGTAACACTCAGGTTTTTGGTCCGCGTGATCCTGACTCACCTATCATCGGACAGGTGTTCATAGTGTGTACAAAACTCCATTCGCGTGTCGAAGCTGACATTCGGTCTTGTTTAACATCGATAAGCTTCATAAACAAAGAATCCCCTCACTGCGGTGAGGTCGCGGGCGGCCGGAGGTCAGGCTTATTTGAATACACGTCGCATTACCATATCCCCGACTTTACCGTTTCACTGCATGTCGCTAACGGTCCACAAATATATTGCTGATTAGCGTTTTATTAGGGTTCCCTGTAAGTAGAGTTACCAGCCTGTCAAATAGAAGCTAGAAAGACCTTAAACAGACCGGACACCTTAGTTCTTAGGGATTTACGACGTAATATATTTTACTCGACATGCGAAATAAAGTATTATAGTCGTTTAGTTCCGAAGTACGAGACGATTGATAAAGTTTGAGAAGCCTATCAAAGTCCTGGACAAGCCGGATACCGATTGATTTGGCCGGTAAAACAGTCAAAAACCCATAACTATACCCAGTTGTATTCGCTTGGCAACGCTACGTACGCGAGGTTCCCGGTGGTAATAGGAACCAACGTATGCCTTATGGGCTTCTGGGCTGTCAATGCTCGTTTGTGTAATCTGTAAAAAAATAGAGACAGTAATGTAAACTGCCGCCAAAACTATAAAACATATAAAATTGTAATTGTACCGAACATTTAGTAATGTCTTTATAATAATAATAATAATAATAATAAAAATATGTGTGGACCTATCACGCCGCGTTAGACTAGTTCTGTGGTAAGTACCATGAGGACTTGGGTTACAGGCACTAGACAACGGAAATATATTTAATATTTTTATAAATTTAAGAAATTTTATATACTTAAGATTTTTATTATAGAAATACATATATAAGCATCCATGACCTAGGCGTCGTCTAAAGCGCGTCACACGTACCGTCATATCTGACGGTCCACAAGTGACGCTGCGTGAAGCGCTACACGCGGCTAAAGAAGTTTTCACTTCAAAATCACGCAGCCCACTAGCAAACTCTACAAAACGCTAACTAATTCGCAGATCCTATTTTGTATTTACTTCTTATCCTGTAATACAGAACGAAAATAGATTTTCAATGGCTACAACAATAACTATTTGAATAAAAGTACCAACCTAATCATAATTAGGAATCTCTCCTGTGTCGGATATTTGTCATGGGCGTTGGTGATCAGTTACCATCACACCCATAATAAATTTGTCCCCTACGCTATAAAAGATTGACAATAACAACACCTTCAGGACAGCTCATGTCAGTTCATGAGTCAGGCAGTGTGAACTGAGTGTCATATATCACGAACTCTATATCTATACTTTCCTCGATTGGGCAGTGGTGGGTTTGAGGTATTTACGGTTCACAACCAAAATAGCTTGATCGATGGAAAAACTACTATACTAATGTTATTTGGCCCTATTCCATACAAAAAAAAACCATTCGATTGTTTGATTGCATGAAATAGAGTCCGTAACTGCTGGACCGATTTGAAAAATTCTTGTACCATTGGAATTCTACGTTATTTCTGACGAACAGAGACTATATAATATTTTAAAACGTTATAAATCAGTATGACAACTTTGGTACTTTAGTGTTTATGTGAAGAAATATAAAGTAAATCCTTATATCGCAGCAGTAGAAATTATTGACCACTGTCTGTCCGACAGACGTTGTTCGTTAATATTCTTCATAAGGCCGAAATTAAATTTAATAATTGTTGTATTTTTGTTAATCTGTTATAATTTGCCATATTTTGTAAAATATCCGTGCTAAGCAGCAAGGGGACGGTTAATTTAATTGGGTAGATAGTATATTTTTATAGGATAGCTGTGGATTCTTATGCTTAATTCATTGCTTAGTTGTCGGTCATTCTGAACTAGGGTTCAATATCTTTAGCTGCTGCCAACCATGGCAGATCAGACAATTCATCACCACCGCCATTCTGTCAGGAGTGCACGATCACCCCACCACGGTTCAAGCCTTGTCGTAGCGGTGGGGTCAGTAGCCTGGGGTGATTCGAGACACCTTGGGCGAAGCCAATTGAACTCTTAGTACCCCTCGTATAAGAAGAGGGGACTAATGAGCAGGAGGAGGTGCCGCTCTTTGTACCCCTCTTATAAGAAGAGGGGACAAAAGAGTAAGGAAACAATGAGGCGGCGCTATTGCGCACGGGGCAAGGGTGAGGATGGGAACCTCGCAACATTGCACTGTCCCAAAGTAGGTGTGGTTGTCCTGTCGTGCGGGACAACCACATCTGTGGAGGTGGCGTCGGACCCTTAGGGGTCTGACTATCCTTCGAGGGGCCCTGATGATTGGCTGTTCCGGGGCACCTCAACAGAAGCGGCACTGATGGTACTCGCGGTGGTTTTCGGCACTATAATGTGCCGCGAGCTCCACACACCACTGGACACCACACAGGGCCAGTGAAGGCGCGTAAATGAGTTTCCTCGCGCCAACAAAAAAAAGGAGTGTACGACCAAGGGGTAGCTGGGCCGCATCTGGCTGGCCTCTCTACTCTTGTAGCCCTAGGTCGCAGACCACTGCATAGGGGTAAACCTGGCGCTACAATTCACTTAGCACCTAGCATATGGCTACCTTGTGGCTCGTAATCCATACAGTAGGAGGTGATGCCATGGTGCAATGCGGCTGAAGTGAAACCGTCGCGTTTCGTGTGCTCTCTTTTGGGAGAGGTAGAAGAGTGCAACGCGTCTGCTAACATCGATGAGTTACCAGGGCTACATCACTACGAGATGTTATCCACCAGTCTTTAGTACTGGCTGATAACGCTCTCAGCGTTGCGTATTATATTAATGCCACCGTATCATCATTTGAGGTCTGAAATCTCGCGGAACTTCGAGTACAGTCGGTGCGAGATATTTGCTAGTAATTAAACTGTGTGTCGATACCGTTACGTGACGTGAGTTTACTCCTGGACAGCAAACATGACTCTGTGGTGACTAGGGACGTACGCGACGTAAGGCGCATAGGTAACGCTGATGTTGCACTCGAATCAATTACTGTTTGAGATGATTTTACTCCTTATACTGTTCATACCGTGCGCCTTTATTCCTTTCTTGTAGAGTAAACTTCATAAATGATACTTGATCTAAGAGGATTTAAATTTTATTAAGAGGGCGGGAAATTATTTTAACGTAGAAGATGATAATATAATTTTTATTTATTTATTAATAAAATGACATGCCCAAGGAGACATTATAGTCGCCCAATTCATCTCCCAGCCTACATGAAATTATAAGCTAGGGTACATACACAATTACATGAAAATATACAAACATTAATGTTTGTATATTTTCATGTATGTATATTTTCATACAATTATTTATCAACTTGGTACTTATTTTACAAAATTTGGTGAATCAACCTTAAACACTGGTGCGGTGGTGTTTGGAATATGTCTAGTTCGGTGTTTTGATGTGATAAGTCGTTAAGGGGCTGGTGATGTTATATTTGTGAACATTATAGTAGTACTTCCCTATATATAGTTACGAAATTGATATATGTTAGTTATAAAGATATTCAACGTTTTGTATATACACCCGAAATACAATTAACTTAGTCTTCGCAAATCGTAAAATATTTTTTTAATTAAAGAAATCGAAAAGCTGCAGGAAAATGGGGGAAAAAAAATATACGAGGGTGGATCTAAAAGTTCTTAGCCCGACCAAGAAAATGAAAGAAAAGTGAATCTAGATTTATTTTTATTTTTCGACATAGTCTCATTCAGTCATTGTTTATCCCCTCGAAAAAAAAGATTCCGGAAGGTCGGCGAAATAAACGTTTACTGCGACTATCACCTCATTTTTGGTCGAAAATTTCGAGCCACCCAAATGTTCTTTTAAATTTGGAAATAAATGATAATCCGAGGGGGCTAAATCCGGCGAATAAGGTGGGTGGGGCAGCAATTCGTAGCCGCAATCATAGATTACAGACATTGTTTCAACCGAAGCGTGAACACGTGCATTAACTTGATGGAACAAAATATCTTACGCAATATTCCCGGCCTTTTTTCTTTTATTTCTTCCCGGAGTCTCCGTAAAAGGTTACAATAATAACTAAAATTTATAGTTTGACCTTTCGGTAAATAATCTAAAAAATAATGCCCTTCGCATCCCAAAAAACAGAGGCCATGACTTTGTTAGTCGACAAAACGACCTTAGCCTTTTTCGGTGTAGGAGAGTCTGATCTTTTCCACTATTTGGATTGTTGCTTTGATTCAGGAGTATGGTGGTGAACCCAGCTTTCATCCATGGTAACAAATCTAGACAGAAAGTCCTTGAGATCAGTCTCAAAACGTTCCAGTCTCGCGAAATTGTGTATCGAACTCGTTTTTGTTCAGCGGAAAGCAACCTCGGGACCCAGCGAGAGAAAACTTATGGAAACCCAACTCTTCCGTTATTATGTGTTGCACTCGGCCATAACTAATGTTTGTTATCTCAACTATGTAAGATACCAATGGTCAAACGTCGGTCACCCAGTACGAGATCACAAATTTTATCGATGTTTTCTTCCGTGGTAGAGGATGTAGGCCTTCCACTCCTAGGATCATCTTTAATGCTCTCACGACCGCGCTTAAACTCGGCTACCCACTTCTTGACATTGGAGTACGATGGAGAAGACTCCCCCAAAGTGCTCACCATATCTTGGATGTCTTTTGATGATAGGCCTTTTTTATTGAGGTACTTAATGACTGCACAGTGTTCAATTTTCTCCGTTATTGAAAATTGCGTCAGATTGCTTCAAACAAATAATCACAGAAAATTTATATTGTACAGTATCGGAATGAAACCGCGCACAATAAATCAATTTGACACATACTAACAAGTGACGGTAGATTTAAAAAGATATAAAGATATCATAGCTCCATGTAAGTTAGGCCACGAACTTTTCGATCCACCCTAGTAAATATCACTACAAACTCTATTACTAATCTACTATTCTATATAAATCTTTTCTTATTCTTGTAATTTTCGTTGATACATTTTGTAGCTTACGGATTTTGATTTCAACTAAAAGAAAATTGCTGTCCTTTTGAAATTCCGCCTGACAGTGACGGCCAGACTGTCATGTGTCTGACACACACTTATGTCGCTAGTCCCGCCATTTTCTCCGATCTGAACGCGTAATTAATTGAAATGAAAAAATAATGTTCATTCAAAATAATGTTGAGATAATTCTCGATATTATAATGAATTGATATTATTTTTTCATTACACATAAACCATATTCTAATATAAAAACTAGATTAATTTTTGTGGTTAATTATTGATAACTATATTATTATTTTTTAATAAACTTTGCGTATAAAATATGAATATCGTTATGAGATTCAGTTATCATTTTTGTGATTATTCCTTGAGTGCTTATGTAAATTATTCCTTTTTAAATAATGTTTAAGCGTATGTTTGTAATTATGAACCCTTGTAATGAAATGTTTGTTTATCTAATATAAAATTACATTTTTTGTTTTAATATGAGAAAAAAAAGAAAAATTATTTACAAAATTTGCGTAAAGATTGTACGCAAATTTTGTAAATAATTTTGTTTTTTGCTGTCTGAAGCTATTATATAAAAAAAAACTCATCGTCGTTCACGAATGGCATAGTTAAATCCCTTCTTCAAAATTATTTTTCTTGAAAATCTTTTTTTCATACGTGGTATAATGAGGCAAATGAGCAGACTGCCTCTTTTCATAACTACATTATATGAGTAAGTTCACTTTCACAGATTTCGTATTTAGTTTCCCTAAAATGTCACTGTATTACATCTATGTATCAATATTTTTCCGCTTTGCTAATAATCCACTGAAACAATCTCTCGAGCATCCCAACACACAGTCGCCATCACTTTGCCGGCCGACAAAACCATTTTTGCTTTCTTTTGTTTCAGGAGTATAATGATGTATTCATATTTCGTCTATTTTCGAAAAGATATAGAGAATATAATGTAATAAATTTTGTTGCCTATCTTTTTTTAAGTTTGTCGTTTCTGCCAGTTATCAGTCAGCCTGGTGATTAGGTGGAGAATGGCAGCAAGGAAACATTTAACTACCTACGAATCACCAAAATCGCTCCATGTGTTTGGCCAACATACGGCCTCGAAGTAACAACATACATACGTAGAAATATAATTACATAAATACATTCATACATACATATACACACATACATACAAAAATTCATACAACCATACATACATTCATACTAACTTAAATTTATACATACATACAAACATTCATACATACATACATACATACAATACTTACAATGGCCCATTGGGGGCGGGGTGACAGGAGGGTACCAATCATGCGAATGTCCATGGGCGTCGGTAGTCATCAAAAGGTTTCGATTTCTCGTTTACCCCCTTTTGCTATGAAAAAACCCTAATCATGATTTTAAACTGTTTATTCAATGATACCCCACGTGACATCATTCGGTGAAGTTTAAAACAAACCTTTATGCATACAGACATATATACGATACGATAGCTAAGTACATAACACACTTCTTATCGTTGCACAGTCGGGTAAAACAACAAATATTACTAAATCTAATCCAACTCAAAAACTAAGTCTAGTTGATATAATAACGTACTTTATTTGTGTTTTTACTTTCTATACAATACTCGTTATAGCTTATAAATACAACAAAATCGACATCGACATAAGATGTCGACTAAACTGAATACTTTTTGTGAGTATTGTATTATTATTATGTTACTTAGAAGTATGCAAGTGTGCATACAGATGGCGCAAAAAAAATTCGCGGGAAATGTCTTCGCGTTATGCCAGCATCAGGCGCGGCCGTCCGTACGGCGGCGAGATATCCAAACAACAAGGTTCTACGAACACTCAATGTCGTTAGGTCATACTAGCCCCTTAAGTAAGCGTAGCGCGCGAGTCGGCGGCGCTTGTCCTGCGCTTACCGTTCTCTACCTTGTACCATACCAACTACATAATGGAGCAGCGCGACATGACGCCTTACCTCTAGTCTGTGAGACCTTACCATCCCCAGCAGGAAAAGACTTGGGTATATGGTAGGATATCCTTCTGAATGTCCGTTCAATTTCCTGTACAACCAGCGAATAATTTTTATTTTGGATTTTTTCAACCATGTCGACTCATATTAATTTTCATGGGCTCCAGATAATACTATTGCACTCAAGGTTGCTTCTTACAGATGCATTATATAGAAGCTTTGTGATGGGAATAGAGATGAAATGTTGAGCATGACAAAGCACAAACCCCAAATTTCTATAGGCATTTGTACAAATCTCTTATATGTGCACACGGAATATCAAGTCTTCTGACATTTTCGTGCCGAAGTCTCTTATAGCGTCTACACGTGCTATGCTGTTTCCTCCTAGGTGTAATTAATGGTCATTGGTGCCGTTTTACGCGAAAATGAAATAACTGACCTGACCATCAGAAAAAAAAATCACCTTATAAAAGACTTTTAAGTCATCGGCAAATTAGTACCAGTAATTGAGTTTGGCAAATCACTTATAAATATCAGAATATATATATATTTCACCTCACAATCTTAGCTTCAGTTTATTCAGAGCGGTTGAGACGAACCTCACGAAGGAGGCCGTTGCGGTTTCAGTTGATTGCAACCTGAATTCATTTGCTTCCTTTGTTTGTGTAAACTGTCCGTTCCGTCCGTCTATGGCGTCCCTTAGAATTCCCTCTTTAAGAAACGATGAAAAAATGAGGTGTAACTTCGTGTGCAAAGTATAATAGTACAGGTCAAGCGTAACACCAGCGGAGCGCTTTAAGGCCCTTAAGTCTAGTAATCAGAATAATCTATTTGAGTAAACTCCAGTGGACTTATATGAACTTAACTTGTAACATACGTAACGCTAACATTTGGCTGAGTGTACACGTCGCACATGCCAGATATTCTCTTTTAACGGCGCGGCGGGGAGGGTAGGATAAGCATGGCCAAGATGTTTTCAACTCCCATTCCGTGCTCCGTTTACACGATACAAATTTCCACCAAACTATGGAATATCAGATTTCTGACATATGAATACGTTTCAAATACTAAAGTGAAAAAAGCTTACATATATAGATTTACAGATGGAAAGTGTGCTAGTAAGGTAAAATAACTCAAAGTTCATAGAAATACCTTACCTGGATTAACAGCAGGCGCTGTAAAAAATGCACTTTATGAATTTTATAAAGAACGAAACGTGACTTCCTAGCTTTGACTTTCTTGTGGTGTCATGACTGATTCAAAATGGAGGCAAAGAACGGCCAATGAGCATAATCTTAAGACAATACATAAAGAGATGATCAGGGCACTCTCGGTGGTTCTGCCGGTAGCTCTATCTTAGTTTTGGGGTGCCCCAGGTAGTAGCCCTCTACAAGATTTGGGAATATCCCAGGTCCATTAATAGCGCCTAAAGGAGTTTTCGGGCACAAGTTATAAAGATCACAGCGATTCAAACGAAGCAAACTTCACCTTATTCAATATATCACGAGAAGCTACAAAACAAAGACAGATGAAGTGAAGGGAGCACTAGGTCGTAAGTAAGGGAAGAGGGTCGCCATTATCTTGGCGACATGTTCGCTCGAAGGACCATGTGTTGTCATTAACAGAAACTGTTGTTTTTATTAATTTAACTTCAGCGGAGATCTTGTGAGGTGATGTATTATAACGAGAAATTCAGTTTTATTGCTTAGCTTATTCGGTTTGGCTTTTTCCACTCCAATTTATTCAGTATTTTCAGTAGCACAAATATAAGTATTCTCTCTTTTTACATAAAAAGTAATGATAACTACGAGTTAGTGCTATACAACATTGCAGCTAAACCGGGCCGAAACGACCGGACAAGTACCTCTCACTCCCCACCATGGTCTAAGTTGTCTTGTCGTGGCGGTGGGGCTCAGTAGCCCGGGGTCTGCCCCTTCCGATCCTACTTCTGTAGTGAGCTGGACAGCCATATGTTGATAAAACAAGTCTCGTCTCAGTGTAAGAGGTAAGTTATGTTTTATTTAAGCTTTCGAGCAATCTTAACCTAAAACCAAAAACCTACCGTTATTAATTGTTATTTTGGTCGTATGTACGTAATGCTGACTGTAACGCGGGAGTAACAAAGAAGTTCTGTTGATGGCATGCATACCTTGTATATATCGTTCACGTGTATAAGGAAAATTGTTGGGCCTAATAAAGTACATTGGGGTACAACGAAATTTGTTAGCATTTTATTAATTAAAAGACCCTTCATTTGAACGATTTGACCTCGCTCTAAAAGATAGTTTCTAAACCAGTTCAACAGTGCACCACGTAATTCTATTCAATTCCTATACAAAAAAAAAAAAAAAACTTTCGCATTAGGATGGGTATGGAAAGAGTGTCGAAAGCATTTACAAGGTCAACAATGCCTGCTATACAGCTTAGTCCATTGTCAGGACGAGAGAAGGTTGTATCTGTATGCAAATTAGAACATGCAACATTGAAAACTGTAATATTATATTTTAATTCTATTTTCTAATAATGAAAATCCAAAAATTTAAAAAATAAAATTAAAATATATCTCAATAAACTTTATTTTCTTAACTACATACTCAAACTGTATACAAGCACAGTTTAGTTTGGGTACCACTGGCAAATAATGTTCCACATGCACCTAGGCTGTATTTTATTTAAAATCAAAATTTAAAAAATAAATGTTAAAAGTAGGTTTTCAAGCGGGTCCACATTTTCGGAGCCTATTGAACGCAAACAAACAAACACTCAACATTTATCTCTTTATAACATTAGTATAGATAAAATCGAATTATACTAAAATATTGGCCTTCTGGACATTTTCTCCGCATAATCTTCAAGTGTACCGAATTTTAAATTCCTCCATTCTCTGAATTCTTTAAAAAGGGGATTGGATTTTTTTTGTTAACGTCGCCTAAACACCAGTCACTCTCGTGTCGTATTCCTTTTTGGACACCTACCGCGTGTCTTGATAACATTTTTTACGCTGCGTAAATTGATTGAATAATTACCAATATAGCTTCATCCGACGATACCTAACAACCGATACCTACTAATAAATTTGGATATAATAAACGTTGTGCGTAAATTTTATATCAGCAATTGACGTAATCACGTATTGCTAAAACATTCTCTGCAGGCATTTTCAATTTGACACGAACACGAGATGACATGACATCCGAATTGTTAAAATTAACGCCTGAGCATAAATAATTAAATCGTGATGTAACGCAATTACTGTATTCCGGTAAGCCTTTTGTGAACACGACAGCGTTGTACTACCTTATTAGAAAATTAATTCGTGCACAACGCTCCTTATGTTTTAAGTGTTGGTTACAACGTTGCTACCTCTTATAAATCTGGTAATTATGTTATAACATATAGTTTTCCTTGAGATTTACCACTAGAGCAGCAAGGTAGTCGATATACTTAATATTATATTGTAGTCTGACTGCCTAACATCGGTATAGGAGAAGGAGAGAATAGAGTGCACATGTCTATGATATAAGTAGACTAGATTTAAAAATATAGAGTAGCTAATCTTTACTTTTTCTTATATTATTATTAATAAAATAAAACGAGTATGTAATTAATATAAATTATTTATACCATAATTATAACTTAACACTAAGTAATGGCAAGTAATTATAACGTAACACTAAGTAATGGCAAGTACTTTGTAAATTAATTCACGTGTATTTCTATGTCCGACTAAAGACAAATAGATATTTTTAAATTAACCAGACTTAGAAAGAATTCATACGAATTTAGAGTGTAGCAAATAGATTAAGTTGCCTTTTTTTTGAGAATGTGCGAAATTAAATTCTTTTAGTCACCTTTTTAGACGTCTTCCCTTAAACGCCTTGCTTAATAACAATAACTTCACATAACATTCTATTCACTTGAATAAATTCCATTCATTTTTGGTAGACAATTTTGAATTAAAACGTTATCACTGGTGTTGGTAGTTAGCGGTCGATGGGGCAAATTTTAAAAAATATTGTATTGGTGGAAAAGTCGGCGCTTGTATGTAGCCGATATTCTGAACTGGTATTATTTGCAAAGTTTCTTTTACTTGCCTTTGAAATGATTTCGAGTGCGGGCTTACGTCGAACTGTTGTGGTTGAAGTTGGTTTTTAATTTGAATTTGTTGATTGTGAGGTTGCGACGGTTGGATTGTAAATGTCTGTTGTTTAATCTCCTGATGTTGTGGTAGCAGTCGGGCCTCGTACTGTAGGGGATGCTGCAGCTGATACTGTATCTGTGGCGGGGGTTGGGCTTGTTGTGGTTGATTTTGATGTTGATATTGTGGTTCTTGGGTCTGTTGTTGCGGAATCTGATGGTGGTGTTGACCGATTGCGTCTACTGGGTTGTAAATGAATGTTGCGTAGCTGAGGGCGTTTTGAGGCTTCGTATTGAATGTCTAGAAAAAAAAACATGTATATTTTTGTAATTAAGAAGAAAAAATATAAATATTGTTAAATACAGTAAAGCTAATTTGGGCCGGTACGACCGGCGAAGTACATCTCGCTTATATTATACCGCCAATGTGACAGTTACGCAGGCGTTTTTCGTGCTGTATGTGCGTTTCCGGTGGCCTATTAGACAAAAAGGAGGAAAGAGGTAATATAATAATTACACGGGTATCAATGTGCGTCGGTAGTCTCCTTATGCAATGTGAGCAAAAGAATAACTAGGCCTTTTTACCTGTATGCTCTGCTTTTGTACAATTTGGGAAGGAACAGAGTGGCCCCTCAAGTCTCGTTGGTTGACTTGCTGGTACCGCTGGTCGTCTGGCTCTTGATATATGGCACCGAGGACTGGTCCAATGTATGGCTGATACTGCACAGGCTGGGGATATTGTATGGGTTTATACGGCTGGATGAAGTGGTTGTTAGGTATGTGTTGCAAGAGCTGATGAATTTGGTCCAGTTGTTGCTGGTTGTACGGGGTCTCCTTGGGTGTCTGTTGTTTTGGAACGGTGTAATTGGGTATGGATACCCTGTGCTCGGAGTACGCCAGTTGAGATGGAACCGGTGCAGCTACCTCGTATGTCGGACTCTGGAAACAATATTTAATAGAAAAAACTCTCTTGGTGACTACCGACGCTCATGGACATAAGCATGATTGTTACGCAGATGCGTTGCCCTCATATCACCCCCCCCCC
>JAFELO010000742.1:67627-79653 GCA_017140195.1 Eumaeus atala
TCGCAAACCGCACGAAAGGATACAGCGACGCTGTCAATTACAGCGACGCTGTCAATTTGCCACTTTACGCTGGTAACAAGTGAGCGAGAGGCACCTCCCCGGTCGAGCCGGCCCAATTCCATGGCACAGTAGATGTAGTGTCATGCACCATTGATGGCACTACGTCCTCCTATGCAGCGTGGCACCAGCTCCTCCCATATAACATAGCACTACTTCTTCCAAAAATTTATATGATACATCGTGTAAGTGGTAGTTACGTTGCCGCATTGCAGCTGAATCGGGCTGCCACGACCATGTTGGAGTCGCTTAAAACTGGGGCGAAATATTAAATATAGTGCACAGTTTCAGAAGAGGTATTGCTGCGGAATAGGACCGGCTTGAGCGGGGAGGTACCTCTCGATTGCATCATACCGCCGCAAAGCCGCTTTTCTGTCACGTTTGGAGCGTGTGTAATCTATACTTATGTAATAAAGCTTGAACGCGCTAACCTACAGAACTAAAGGTAGAATTTAAAAGAATGCTTTTGTTTGTTAACTACTTTCACAACGATGGTTATAAGCTATATTTCGCGTACGCTACGGCTAATAGGACCATACTCATGAGGGTGAAACCGCGGGCTGCTACTAGTATATTAAGCATAATTTATTTCTTTACTTGTTTAGACTGTCAGTTCCTTTTTTAAATAGAATAGGGGACAAATGAGTAATCGGAGCCTCTTTACGAATACCGACGCCCATGAACATCCGAATAACTACTATACCGATGCGGTGCCCTCCTTCAACCCCCCCCAATGGTCCAGCGACTACTCGCAAACAGCACGAAATGCCACAGCAAGGCTGTCACTTTACGGCGGTATCAAGTAAGCGAGAGGCACCTGCCCGTTCGTGCCGGCCCAATTCCATCGCACAGGAGGATGTAGTGTCATGCACTGACTCCTCATGCATAGTACTACCTCTTCTTATGCAGCACGGCTCTAACTCCTATGCAGCACGGCACTAACTCCTATGCAGCACGGCACTAACTCCTATGCAGGACGGCACTACCCCTTCCTATTACTTGCTAAATTTATAATTCTAGGACAACAAGACAACAGTCACTTTCGTGCGATCATCAGACATGCGCATGAACTGTTTTCGATGTATGAAACCTTCAACACTTACATAAACTTTGTTTATCGTGGCAAATACACTTGAAACGTTATATATATTAAAGCATATTACACATAAAACACACATACAATTTTACTGCCGAGTCGGGCTCTTTGCTGACCTCGTAAACATGACCCCAGGTGTGCCGTCCCCAGGGGACACTTTACGGGATCCCATCGTTAATGGCGGCCTCGTTAAAATAATATATACAGAGCTCCTATAACTTAGTAACGTACCCAGGTTTACGGGTAATACGGGGAAGCTTCTATCATTAACAAAACACTACATAGCTTTAGTAAGAGATAGATGTAGAGGAATTGGGCCGGCACGACCGGTGAGGTAGCTCTCGCTCCCACATTATACCGCCGTAAAGTGACGTGTGTTGTTTTCGGTTCTTCGTACGGTTTGTGTTCTCCAATTACTCGTTTGTCCCCTATTCTATCAAAAAAAAAACGACCAGTTGAAGCGTTTTTATTAAAGCCACATTGTTAATAAGCAGACGTGCACCTTACCGTCCTCCAATGCGCCACCGGAAATTCACACACTGTGCAAAACGTCACAGCGTAGCGGTCACCTCGAAGTACCCGGTGGTGCCGGCTCGATAAGGCTTAAGAGGTAGTGCCGATCTGTATTACAGCCGCCAACCAATACAATTCGGGGAGGTATCTCTCGCTTAGGTTGTGGCTGTCCTGTCACAGTCGGTCGGTCCGTAAGTTTCCGGTGGCTCATTGGATGGCGAGAAAGGAAGGAGGGCAGCAAATCTGCAAAGCAATTTAGTTGAAATCTTCGGGTGTCGGGTTTACTAACTGTTAATTTGCCCCGTAAATTATAAAAAGCAATGGCATAATTTTGGCTACAGCGGCCGTCTCTATTGAGAAGAGCCATCTGCACGGGACACTTTATAAAGTGTAACACACACACACTGAGCGCTAACACTTGTGCACAAGTGTTAGCGCTCCTACGATCCTACGATTCTCCTCGTTTGGCCCCTTCGAAAAACTTAGCACTAAAATGAAGCATGTGTGTGTACTATGTACACGCGTTAGAAGTTATACCTCTTTGGCGTAACGAGATTAAAATCTTTTTAAACATTTTATCTTTCGCCTTATTCTAGGTTCGTGTAAAAAAGGGCGGTAACAATAGAACAAAGTTATTTAATACATTGAAACTTATATTATAACGCATTATGGTAACTTTATCGAATATTGACTATCTCTAACTTCAAGGTGTCTGTTTGTAGTGACGGATTCCCTAGCGCGCCAAAAGAAGTATAACCTCAAAAATGTTTACGTCCATCTCCACTAACCTTTTGCTGGTAGACAGAGACGGGTGAGTACAGGTGACCCGCTATAGCCTCCTGAAACGGACCCTGTCCTGTCAGCACATCAGATATCTTCGCAATTTGCGGCATCGGACTCTCGTAGGCCTGCTGAAAATTCAACTCTAAATGAATAAATTAGAGTCCAATTTCCAATGGTGAGGGTTTGCAATTTAGGGCACCGGACTTTCGTAATACTGGCGAAAATTAAACTCTTATTTTGTTAACTTAGGGTTCAATTTCCCATGATGAGGGTCTGATTGATGTTGGATATTCGGAATATGGATGTCCAATAAGGTCGTAGGTGTGCCGATATTGAATGGCACCGTTGATAACGCGGAATCGTCTTTTTTGTCTGTTTGTCGTTTATTTGACAAGTTTGATTTGTCGTCAATACAATCGATTTGCTAGTTTAAGAAATATTCAGTTTTCTTATTTACTGCTACAGGACACTTGATAGGCGAGTCGGAATCGTAGTTAAAAAAAACATATATTTTTTTTGTTTAACAAAAACCTGGTTTTTGAATTTTATTGTGTTACGAATCTTTTAATAATCGCACACCGATAGAGTATCAGAACTCGCCCGCTTTACTCCGATTTGATTTACTTACACTATCACTTTTCACTGAACACAATTTACTTACACTATCATTTTTCACTGAACACAATTTACTTATACTATCATTTTTCACTGAACACAATTTACTTACACTATCATTTTTCACTGAACACAATTTATTTACACTATCATTTTTCACTGAACACAATTTTTCTTCAACAATCTTTCTTTTTATTTGATCTATTAGGAAAACATACAGTGTTTAGTTACAAAGTTAACTTACAAAGTATGATGAATTCAAAACACAGATAAAACGTTTCCGCATATTGCAACTAAAACGCTTGTGAGCTTTTCAACGTGACGTTACTAACAATTAGGTAATTTCAAAAAGAAAAGACGGCCATGGCTATATTACCTATACATCACTGCCGAATAGTGTAGCTTTATGTTAGTGAAATAACTTTAATGATCAGATCAATATTTCTCAAGATTACAGAGGGGAATCTTACAACTTAACAAATTATTTACAAACTGTTAACAAACTATTAAGACGCGGTTTATTTAATTATTTAACCAGTCTGATGTTTCGCTTCATATCACCCACGGTCACGGGTGGACTGCTAATTATTAAAAAAACCGCAGCAAAATCCATTAAAACTAGTTTTATTGTAATGAGTAACTTAAGACAACAATAAACTAAAATTCTCACGACTATACTCATATTATAAAGAGGGTGCAAACATCCAAATAATTGCTATGCCGATGCGGACTGCTAGTAAGTGATATTTGTGTATATGGGAATAAATTCTCAAACTGAAACTATACCTCTAAATATATTGCAGATAACAATCATAACACACACAAGCATAGAGTGTGAAAGCCCCTCCCCCCGCCCGCAGACAGCTCGGCAGCCTGAGATAAATCTCGCGGGGTGTAACTTTGTAACTGCACAGACTTCTTACCGCGTTACACATTTTATATTTCTGTACTAACTTTTCTGTGAGTGTCCGTATTCATAGTGCGGGATGGAATTTTCTGTGGTGATAGATATAAAATTTCAATTGGATGAAAAGTGTTATTGAATGTTAGTACCTAAATGTTAATAATAATATATAATAATAAAAATATCTGTGGACTTATCACACCACGTTGGCCTAGCCCTGTGTTAACTACCGTAAGGACTTGCGTTACAGGTACTGGACAACGGAAATATATTTAATATTTTTTATAAATTTAAGAAACTTTATACACTTAAGATTTTTATTATAAAAATACAAATATTACATATATAAACATCCATGACCTAGGCGGGATTCAACGCGGCGACCTCTAGCGTAACACGCGGACTAACCGCCACGTTACCAACTGAGCCAGCCGGTCGTCAAATATACTTGATCTAATCTAGTTCAAATTAACAAACTTAAACATTAAATGTTATACGTACCAAATTGTATTGGAATCATTAGTTTCATGATATTATATGTATGCAACAATTTATTTTTTCTAATTATATATATCAATATTTAGTAATGTACAAAATCAGAGACTGTGTATAACATATGAGATCCCTGCCTTTAGCTCCATATGGGCGAGGGGTTCATCATGTACCACGCACAAACACAATACATCACACGACTCCAATTGCGTCGTCATGAATCCACTACAATGCAACTTCAGGTCACTTTTGTCAATTAATAGATAATAAATGGAATCCAGGATCATACTAAGGATGCGGAAGTTCCGCAGTACCTCCGTGATTTGTGAACGAAACGCTCCGAAATGACTTTTCATTTAAGCGAAGTGAAAAACGCCAAGTCCTCTCAACTCGCTCCTGCAATGTGCCTGACGGCTGAGAAATTATGGCGAGGTGGCATGTGGAGCCAGACTAAATGAGCATCGTATAAATGGTCGCGGGTCCCCGAGGAGGAAAATGAGGGAGTTCCATCATTACAACTTCTATATCAAGTTTTAATTATTTTATTTTATAAATAGTAAGGGTTCTTCCTGACCATTCATTTTATTCCTGCAATGTCACATGTGAGCCAGAATTAATGAGCAGTGATTGAGGGTTCCACAAGTGGAAAATGAGGGAGTTTCATCATTACACCTTTAGTGTTATGAGTAATAAATTGGAGTCTACGTGTTCTTTCAATTTCTGTCGGTTCGTTCTCGCAATGTGGCTAAATGCTGAGGTATACGACGAGGCGGCTCGTGAGTATACGAGTGGAAAAATCGTCGCGCTATAAGAGCCATACAACGTGGGCCAATTATCTGATCACACGGAGAATTCGGGACTTTCATGTTCCAGTAGATAAGTAAAACGCGGATGCACAGACGACCAGTAATGTACATCTACAATGGATGCCGCGGCTGGAAAGACACAAGGGATCCCTCACCTTGTTCTATAAAAAATGTGGCGGTAGAAATGAAAAGTATAATGCCAAGTATATTTGTTATTTAAATTGAATCGTAAATTTGTTGTTAATTATTCGCCTTTTTTCCCCTCAAAATTAAATCCTCCCCTGCAATCTGCGTATTTGTGCTCGTATAATAAAACCATTTCTGAGGTCACAGGATTTGAATTAGCTTTGTTTGAAAAAGTGCTTCCTTACGTTTTTGTGTAAAAAGTTAAATCTATTTTGGTCGAATACGAGCTTTCATCGCTTTCCATATATTTATTATATATACGGGGTTATTTTTAAAGCAGCAAGCTTTTAGCAATATACAGCTAGCATAGAAAACCACTTTATCCATAAAATTGATTCTAAATTTCGAGTAAAAGTTCGATAAATTAAAAAGAAATTGGACAGTCGTGACGTTTGTAAGTCTACGTTTAAAGGCGCAAGCGGCGCATCGCCTTCAGCCTCGCTGCTTACGAGACACGAAGTGTTTTTTTCATTCAAGCGACCCATTAATTTTTTTTTGTAGGAACATCACAAAAGGATGCGAATAAAATTGCACAACGTCTTCTAGTAACACTTCACATAATCTAGGCATGACCTAGTGAACACAACCTGACCCTTGCATAAGGCTGGGTGCACCAGGAAGCCCTCACCTAGTATTACGTAATGTACACGTATGTTATGTGTATGTAATGATGGAATAAATATGTGATAGAGATGTGACATGCAGCAGAACTGTATTGGATTGTTACATCGTTGCACAATAATCGAATCCAGTTATACTAAGTATACGTAACTGAGACTGCTAGTCGCGTAATTACATCATCAGGGACAAGATGGGGCCCCTCTCTATCTCATTATATATAGTATAGCTTGACCAATGAATGAATGAATGAAGAATCTCGGTGTTCGAGTGGTTACTGCTTAGCACTCTTCTCCCGGAAATCCAGATTCCAACCATGTACCAATGAGTACCAATGAGTTTATGTAACCTAAGTACATTTTAAAGGACAGCAACGCGCCTGTATAACCTCGGGTAATGTGGATGTTTATGGGCGGCCGGATTTACCTACCACCTTTTCGTTTGCCCCTTATCCTATAAAAAGAGGAAAACATCGCGTGGAAACCCGGATTCATGTATTCGAATTCGACCTGATTGGTCTTGGATTCCCTGCGGGGTTGCAGAGTTCAGATGGCAGTCGTTCTGTGCTAAAATTGGCGCCGTGTTCAACCACCCGGTATAAAACGGGAAGAAGCTAGGACGAAGAAGAGTAATCAATGTGGAGGAAGCAAGGCAAGTACGTAAGGATCGAGTGTGGCACTCTGCTCCTTCTGCCCATTAGGGAGCTTCCAGATATGTTGTTGTTAACCACCGAATGTCATGTTTCCCTTATGCGCGTTGTAATACTAAATAGCTCATATACATATTCAGGACAACTAATACTTCGCAAAACCGAGATCCATACAAATAAAATACAGAAAAATAACACCTCTTATTTAATAAATTGAGCACATGAAAGTTGGCAATTCAATAAATTTAATACGAACAAAAAAACGTTTTGAACACAAGAGCCTTAAATCGGTTTTGTACAAAAAGTACTCATACGCGCTTACTCGGGTTTCCAGCCGACTACTTATCGATAACTTCATCGTAATTGCTCTCGTTAAATTAACGAAATGGCCGAAATAAACAGTTTTTAACGATTCAATCATCGGCCATTCAGTTAACGTTTTCATTTATGGTTACTGGACTGGCGAGTATTTATTGTGCCGCAGCGGTGTTAAATATTGCGTGGTGAGGCGGTGATTTTATAAAATCGGACGACAATTGTCGCGAGCGCATTACGTATCGCATACGTCTTTATTATTTTGGTAATACGTAACGTATTTTGCAGAGACGTAACTGTATCAGTTGGTCTGGTTGGTCGGCGTCTTTTTTATAGTATATGGGGATAAACGAGCAATCGGAGCCTTTCAACGACTACCGACGCCCATGAACAGCAGCATATGCCGATGCGTTGATCTCCTTTATAACTCCCCCAATGGGCAATTGGTTACTCACAAAGCGCACGTAACGCGACATCGTAGGTGTCACTTTACGGCGGTATCAAGTGAGCTGAGGGTACCTCCCCGGTCGCGCCCACCCATCTCCGTTGCTTAGGAGGATGTAGTACATACACCATGCACAGCACTACCTCCTCCTATGCAACACGGGACTAACTCTTACAAAAGGCTTTCACTCAAATAGCTTAGAAAAAGACCGGGGTATCACCAGCTCACATGCACCACGAGGTAAGAGTTTTCCAGTCGAGTTTCATATGAGGAGTCAGGTCAGCGGCATGGTGCACAGGCGAAGTCGCAGCAAAACCGCTAAAGATGTTCTGTGCACAAAACGCCTCGCAGATCATCTGGATTCGTCTGCATTGGGTATTTGTCATGGGAAATGTTATCAACACTTCGGAAGTTTAGGTTTGGGATCGGACGGCGCTGCAGCGCTACACAATCCCAAGTTCCGCCGACACTACTCTCGTATCCCTGAACATATTTCATTCTATCCTACTAATATTATAAATGCGAAAGTTCGTATATTTGTTCTTTCATGAAAAAGCTACTCAATAGATTTAAATGAAGTTATTAAGAGGAAAGATTTTTATGTTTATTAGTTTATTTGTCTGTTTGCATTGAATAGGCCCCTGTAACTACACTTTTCACCAAGTTGTTTCACCATTGGAATCCTACGTAATCGGTGGTGAAAATACGCTATATCATATTTTCTAATACGTTATAGAACACTATGAAAAATCGCCCCCGCAAGTGGTTGTTCTGTCATAAGTTTAAATGTTTGACATATGATAACGTGTAATGTTTCTCCACCACGGTTCAAGTCTCGTCGTGGCGGTGGAGCTCAGAAGGCTGAGGTGAACCCAGGCACCATGGGGAAGCCAATTGAACTGAGGAAGCGGGTGCTCATTGTACCCCTCTTATAACAAGAGGCGACTGCCCTCTTATAAGAAGAGGAGACAAAAGAGAAAGGAGGCGGCGCTTTTACGCACGGGGGCATGGGGTGAAGATGGGAACCTCGCCCCATTGCAATATCCCAAAGTTGGTGGGGTTGTCCTGTGGTACGGAAAAACCCCCTCTGCGGAGGTGGCGTCGGTCCCTTAGGGGGATGACTAGCCGTCGAGATGACCTGATGATTTGTTTTTGTGGGTATTCGGCACTACGATGTGCCGCGAGCCCCACTGGACCCCACCCAGAGACAGTGAAGGCTCTTAAATGCTCTCTTAAAAAAAAAATCCCCGCGTCAAAAAAAGTGTAGTGTTTACAAATTAAAATGTTATAATATTTCTGTTTTTATTAAACAATGAATATTTTCCAATTATTGCGAAATGTCCTTGCATAGCGGGGACGTCCTGCTCGTAGATTATAAACTGAAGTGGCAAATACCAACATAACAGAAGTAAAACAATAACTTACATTACTTGTTCTGAAAAAAGGAATTACTCGCTTGGAAGAATTACATTAGGACATAGATACGAGTGCTGATATTGACGAGTTAAATAAATTATGTCAATAGGTTTATATCAATTTAATAGAAGTATTTTAAGTATATACTCAAAAGGTGTAGCAATAAGTATTTGTCTTTTAAAGTGAGGAAAAAAAGACACAATAATATGCCTTCTTTAGCACAAACGAATTTATATGATAATGGGCCGGGATTGAAATCCTTCAAATAATGATTGACAACTTGATATAAGGGTTCAGACATCGAGAACAGAGCCCCACGGTATTGTTATATTACGATCCTTATAAATTTGAGCTCCGCGCAGACTGCAGTCCTCTAATCAAAATGTTATATTATTACTCACATCGGTTATATTCCAGCCGTTGTATGATGTTTTAGGCATTAAAAAATCTTTATCTTTTTAAAAGCGTCATCCCTAAGGATGTGAAACAGAAGTAGAATAAAAGATTACAGGTATACAGTATACAGTTGTGGTCCCCACCATCGTTCAAGCCTTCTCGTGGCGGTGGGGCTTAGTAGCCTGGGGTGAACCCAGGCGAAGCCAATTCAACCGAGGGGGATCTCTGCACCCCTCTAATAAGAAAAGGGGGCTTAAAGATCAGGAGGGGGAATCGCTCTCGGTACCCCTCATGTAAGAAGAGGGGAACATAAAGCAACAGCAGGTGGCGTATTTGCGCACGGGGCAAGGGGCGAAGATGGGAACCTCACCCCATTGCACTGTCCCAAAGTCGGTGGGGTTGTCTTGTAGTGCTGGGCAACCTCATCTGCCGAGGTGGAGTTGCTCCCTTAGGGGACTGACTAGTCGTCGGGTGCCCTGATGATTGTTGTTCCGGGGCACCTCACCAAAGGTGGCACTAATGGCAATCATGGCATTTTGTTGACATTCGGCACTATCATGTACCGCGAGTCCCGCACACCACTGGACCCTACTCAGGGCCGGTGAAGGCCCGTAAATGCGTTACGCGTCAACAAAAAAAAAAAAGTGGTTTGTTGGTTGTTGTGGTTGGTGGCTTGTCAATAATTTTTGCAGCTGCGAGATAAGGATTTACTTTGATATTTTTTTCACACCTTTGGTTACATTAGGTTAGAGTTCAGTATGAAAATTTCGTTAATGTAACCAAAGGTGTGAAAAACATATCATAGTGAATATATATATCGCAGCATTGAATATTTTGTAATGTTGCACTTTTATATACGGACGGTCTGCTAATGAGCAATAAATATATTGGCACATTTTTTAAACTTGTATACATTAAATTTGTACGTACGTATTAGTAATACTTGTAGCTAGTGTGCGTGTGCCTATATCTTAGCTCTAAGTAAAAAGGCCACTCATGAAGGATAAGGGAGAAGCGTTCAATCATTTTAAGCCTTTCAAGTGTCTTAGCCTTCGCGACTCAAGAGGGTTAGAGGACTCGGGTGTAGCATGTGTGTGTCACATGCTCTGGGGCTTATAGGAGAACGGGAACGAAACGAAAATCATGATGTTGTACATGTGTATATTATTTACCGACTGCGCAAAGAGCCCCCATTATGTTTCTTTCTAGTGGTAGTAGGTTTAGCATTAAACATTACTACTGGGTTTGCGTGGCCACCGATGACTCGACGAACATCGTCGCGTGAAGGAAGGGGACAACCTCCCTCCAAGGGACTACAGAAAAGTAAGCAACGGCTCGAAACGTGACAGCACAGTCACTTTGCGATGGTACCAGAGGTACCTCCCAGGTCGTGGGACACCAATTTAGATGCATCACGATACTACACGACATTTGCTTTTTTGTTGTATAAGTGGTGGTGGCGACAAACGAGAAGTCAGAGGTATTTCTCGACTACCAGCTCACCCGCAAACTAACGGTAGCTCAGCGGTGTATTTAACGTGCAATGTGGGATATTTCTTTGTCCGATAGAATTCGCAACGAGGTCATAAGACAAAGAACCAAAGTTTCCGATATCACGCGACGAATAAAGCCCACTGAAGTGTGAAATGGGCTGGTCACACACTCAGAAAATCAGATGGCAGATTGGCCACAAAGGTTCTGGAGTGGAGGCCGCGTTTAGGAAAACGAAGTGTTGGTGGACCGTTCACCAGGCGGGCAGACGATCTTCGTGCAGTAGCCGGTCCAGGGTAGACGCGAGTAGTAGGAGATCAGCGGTCTTGGCGTTCATTGAAATAGGCCTATGTCCAGCACTGGACCGATAAGGGCTGATAATGATAATGAAAAACACACCCATAGATTACCCCCATTATTGGTATGCGTTGCCCTCCTTTCCTCCTACCCTCCAATAGGTCATGAATTACTATACCACTGACCTGGCTCGGTGATTTTTCGTATGCGGTTTCTTTCGCATCCGCATATTCGATGCCGCTGGAGAGCGATGGAGATGCTGCACAGATGAAATATATTAAAACCTCGTAACGTTGAATTTTGTGAATAACAGAGACGTGTAATATAATCATACTAATAACTGCGTGCTTCAGACACAAGACTGGAGTTCAACTTGAGCGGATTAAATTCTAGCGCGAAACGTGTGCGAAGTAAGCGCGGTAAGGCGTTACGCTGGCATTAGCCCTGATTGTTTGCAGTTTCACACGACACGTCAAAGTAACGATCGGGATATGTGGCGCACCGTGCACTGTGACCCAATAGGAAAGTGGCGTGAAGATTTGTTTTCACACGTTTAAAAGTAGGAGAAATGACCCGGAAAAGGGATTTCTTGCGTACCGCGCCCCTTAAATAGGCCCTATTACTAAGACTCCGCTATCTGTCTGTCCCTCACTGGTCTGTGTGTATCATATGGAGAGTAATAATATTGAAAATTTTCACAGCTTATAACAACATAAAAACAATAACTAAAAAACAGAATAGGTTAATTATTTAAAGGATCGCATATAAAAAAAAATGTGTTGATTGCCGGTATTTTGCAGATAATGGTACGAAACCCTCAATGCGCGACTCAGGTAGTCACTTGGCGGCATTTAAGGAGTAAACTCCCATTATAATAACCACTCTGACCAGCTCCTAAGCGACTAGTCGAATACGCAGAGGTCGGGTTTTGGTTTTATAGTGCGTAC
>JAFELO010000742.1:79787-100862 GCA_017140195.1 Eumaeus atala
TTTCATAACGATATATTAAGTTTTAAATACCTGTGGCTAACACTGGTGCTCTCTTGCCAAAAACATTTCCCTCCTGCAACCCTCGCTTGCCGGCGTTGCTCGGGGCCGGCTTCGGCTTTGTTCTGTGGATCTCTGCTCTTGCACCGTTAGCAAGTGCCAGAATTACGAGCAACACCTGGTGACAATGTTAGTTATTTAACCCATGAGAATTCATTCAGAAAATTTTATGAAAAGGTAGTGCCATGCTGCATAGGAGGAGGTAGTGCCATGCGTGGTACATCACTACATCCTCCGATACAACGGAATTGGGCCGGCACAACCGGGGAGGTAAATCTCGCTCACATAATACCGCCGCAAAGTGACATCTTCTGTGTCGTGTCTCGTGCGGTTTATGAGTGGCATGTGGCCCATTCAGGAAAAAAGGGCAAAGGAGGGTAACACATTGGCATAGTAATTATGTGGATGTTCATGGACGTCGAGGAAGGCCATAGGCTACGAGTAATAGTACTGGAGCCATACAGGTTAAACCGGGGGGTGAAAATATGATATTATGTTAACTTTTGCATATGTGCAGTAGCCGTTCCGGGATGGATGCGAGTAGCAGGAGACCAGTCGTCTCGGTGTCCATTGATAGGCCTGTGTCCAGCAGTGGACCGATAAGGGCTGATAATGATGATATCAACTTTGTTGCACATATTTACCAAGCACTATACACATAACAAATCCCACTGACACTCACCGTCGTCTTCATGTTTAACTCACAGACTCACCGACGCTCACTACAACTCACTGCGTGATGCCTCTCGCATATGTGCACGCGTCGATCTCCGCGCCGCTTATATGTAACAGGGACCACTTACCTTGCGTTGCTGTCATGCTGCACTGCAGCCGAATTGGAAAGTATCGCCGCGAGGAAACAGCTATGCTATATTTCGTGCGGTTTTTGAGTTTTCGGTGGCTCATTGGTAAGGAGGTGGGAAGGGAGGAGAGGAAGAATACATCTGTATAACAGTTATGTCTATATGTCTGTGAGTTTGGTAGACAAAAAGTACCGAATGCTCATTTGCCCGCATATTATGCCCTTTGACATTTCGTGGTGATATACAACTCATAACTCTTTTGTTAAATGGCCTATTTAACACCGAAACCGTACGAAAAAGTAGTTAATTCTTTTCGTTGACGCGCATTTATGCGCCTTCATTGACCCTGGGAGGGGTCCAGTGGTGTGTGGGGCTCGCAGCACATTATAGTGCCGTAACAACTGCGAGTGCCATCAGTGCGGCCTTTGGTGAGGTGCCCCGGAACAACAAATCATCAGGGCACCTCGGCTAGTCCCCTAAGGGACAGACGCCTCCTCCACAGCAGGGTTGACCCGCAACAGGATAACCCCATCAACATTATAACATTGTAATGGGGTGAGTTTCCCATCCTCACCCGTCGCCCCGTGCGCAAATGCGCCAGCTCCTTCTTCTACTATGTCCCCTCTTTTTAAAAGAGGGGTACAAAGAGCGGCACCTCATCCTGCTCTTTACTCCCCTTTTATTATAGGACGGGTACAAAGAGCATCCTCCTCATAGGTTCAATTGGCTTCACCCAATGTGTCTCGATTCACCTCAAGCTATGGAGCCCCACCGCCACGATGTTGATACATGGTGGGGCGGACAAGTAGTTCCAGAAATTAGCGCATTCAGTCAAACCCATTAGTTTACAAGTACGTATTATGTCATAGACTAAAGTATCATATGCTTATGTGCGTTGATGCGTTACGTCAGGATGACATGTGTGTGTGTGTGTGGGGGGGGGGGGGGGGGGGGGGGTTCGACGGTCCTAAGAGATGGACCCTAGATGAGGAGTGTTACTTATAGGATGGCAAGCTATAACGCATCACCGAGGTACACAACCAAGGTGTCCTCATCTCATTGGGCCGTACTGGATATTGTGTATGTCTAACGCAGGCACCAGCCGTCACATCTGTCATCACAAGACAGACTATGTAAGTATTTTGACAGATATGCAAAATTATTTCAATCTCCCCCTGGAATAACCTACATTCAGTAGAGGTGCATGACACATATTCTCAGAAACTATTAAAAAGCTTACACAATCACAATGAAATGTTTATGTTTTAATTATTCGCAAAAGGAAAACAATTTAAAATTTCGCAACTGCTGTCGTTTCCACATTGCAATGATCTACATCCTAAAACGATCTAGGCTATAATGTCGGACTGAGGGGACTAGTAGAACGTCGTAGGCCGCTCCTTCAAGCTAGAACAGGTTTGTTTTATACTAGAGCAGGTTTGTTACAAACTGGAGCTAGTTTGTTTCAAACCTGAACAGGTTTGTTTTATATTAGAGCAGTTTTGTTACAAACTAGAGTAGGTTTGTTTCAAATTTGAGCAAGTTGTTTCAAACTAGAGCAGGTTTCTTTAGAGCTAGAACAAGTTTGTTTCAAAATAGAGCAGGTGTGTTTCATAGTAGCGCAGAACAGGTTTATTTTCGAACTACTACTAGAGTTGGTTACGATGTCGCGTTCCGGTGGCCCATTAGGGGAGATAACGTCTGTGCTTTCCAAATACTAGTGATATCTTGTTTGTCCTCTTATGGAAAAAAAGTAACTTTTATTTTATTACTTTACTGTAGGCTAGTACAAAACGATACATAAGAAGATTTACCGATGGTTAATCATATTATTATCTAGCGCAGACTAAAACCCGATCAGATCCGCGTCAGCTGGTGTAGAGCGATGCCCTACCTTTCACGTAGTATTACTTAACATCCGGTTCTAACAGGCTGTTTATTTTTTCGCCAACGCAGAATGTGAGTTACAATTATTTTAGATAAACTAGATTCGATTTTTAATCGATTTCAATAACGATTATAGATTCGTCTGTATTTTTTTTTATTCGGCGAATGTCTATGGTCATCAGGAGTTAATAAAATACCACGTCTGCTCGTTCGCTCCCTTATAGTTTATAAAACCCCGCGTACGGTTCCAAAGTAGGCTAGGAATAAATCCTGAATTTTGCGGAAGGAGGCGTCAAACAAAAGTATTATAAGTAGCATATTAAAATGGTAAAAATGTTTTTATTTTATTAAGGGTAAACGAGCAGTCGGTACCATTTTATAAAATCTGTCTCTCACAAAAATCCAGACAATTGGTACGCGCAGACGAGTTCAAGAACTATCTCCTGAAGGCGAAACTTCTAAGTGCGGTTTCTGAGAGCCCTATGGCACACTTGAAGAGACGAGGAAAAAGGGGTAAAGAATTCGAATAAATAAGAAAATATGGGTGTGACTTGGACCCTTAGACGGAAGCACTAAATAAGACTAAGTTAATATAACTTAATTTTATGTAATTCGCTGGCTATGAGAGAAAGAGATGACGAAAATGTGTGCTTACCTGTCACTTACCCCTGCGGTAAAAGACGAAAGGACCAATTCGGCTGAAAAACAGCAAGGCACTACCTCTTACTATATTACATGTGCAAATTCAATTACACATTAACTTAAAGATTTGTATATATGTACATTTTACAATTATATTTTACGGGTTACGTAATTCTGCAATTATAGAACATGCATAATACTTAGAAAGAGCTCGTGCCATTACTGGATTGCAGGCCGATTGGTCCAGCACGATCGGAGAGGTATGACTACCGACGCCCGTGGAAATTCGCACGATTGTTTCGCAGATGGGTTGCCCTTCTATTATCCCCCCCCCCCAATGGGCCACCCACTCACAAACCGCACGAAACGCTGTCGCTTTACGCTGGAAACCGTTTGCATAGAAACCGCCTCCTATGCAAAATGGCACCACCTTCCTAAATCCATCCAGTTTGATGCAATTCATGAGAAGTAGGTGGCTCACTTGAAGAGAGGGTCAACGCATCTGATGAGAGAGAAGGAGGGTCAACGCATCTGATGAACGATAGCCGCCAGGTGGCTCTGTTTTCTCGTTTATCGTTAGAACATACAAACTGCATAATACACAGTCTAGCCCAATGAAATTCAGGGGCGCACGATCTGGGGGGCACCATCATCGCCGACGGTAGTAGGTCCTGCAATAGAAAAAAAAAAGATTGACGCAGCTTATGTAGTGACTTTGTAGCATTGCAACAATGGTACTACCTCCTACGAGAATAATCTGGTTGGAATTACTTCCTATTTTCTCGTTACTAGAGTCGTTACGGGTCTAGTGACACTTTTAGCTTTTCCCTCGTGCTCCATGTGACCAATGGGTTCATAGTGGACGCAGCTGTTGACCTTGGCGTCACAGGAGTAGCGGTGGCGGGAATGATTAGACTGTGAGTGGGAGTGATGTGCGTTTATTTTACTTTTTATTCGGCTAGGCACAACAAGAAGAAATCGGTGAAGTGAATCTCGCTCACCGAGCATGGCAGCTCGTAACATTTAACCAACTTACATTTGCGGACATATCCACTCATTGTATATCAATTGAACTACAAACGTATGTAACGGGTTTTCTGTGACAAACGTGACTATAAATTAACAATTTACTTTCTCCTTTGTGCATCGCCATGGCTCAGGTCACGGGGTCCTCTTCTTTATATATTACATTATATTCGCAGCCGGACGGACAACAGAGTGATCATTTAAGGCCTCCGTTCTTTCATTCAAGACACGGAACCCTAAAAGATGTCAACACTGTCAGGCTATTATTTTTGCACAACTCAAGTGAGACATATTTTTCGCACATTAAAATAATGCAGAACAAAATATGTGGTAAATTTCCGTCTTAATCATGTCCACAGGTGCCTAGCACTTGTTACTCGGTACTCTACAGTGCCGGATTAAGCAACGCGG
Source organism: Eumaeus atala (assembly GCA_017140195.1). Classification (NCBI taxonomy): domain Eukaryota; kingdom Metazoa; phylum Arthropoda; class Insecta; order Lepidoptera; family Lycaenidae; genus Eumaeus; species Eumaeus atala. The sequence goes on from JAFELO010000742.1 coordinate 84,614, forward strand.
GCCCTTGATTTACTATAGTTTATAGTATTAAGGTCACATAGGCGTGAGGATATTATGTTGGGGTTGTTGTAAAATGACACAGACTGCAACGCGACTTATAGGGTTTCCGTCATAGCGGGTACTCATTACCTCTTTCGCTTCGTGCCTAATCCGGCAGTGTCTAAATGTAGTCTAATAGCTGTAATTATAATGTGCGGTGCTTGTACATGTACTTGCGCCATACAGGTGATATAGTCATAAATTATCTGTGGATATATCACTCTAGCCTGGGCCTAACCCTGTGCTAAGTACCGCAAGTTTTATGTCACAAGCACTAGGCAACGGAACAATACCTATAGTGCCTATCTACTATATTAGCACTACCTATAGCCCCTATCTACTATACTAGCACTACCTATAGTCCCTATCTACTATACTAGCACTACCTATAGCCCGTATCTACTATACTAGCACTACCTATAGTCCCTATCTACTATACTAGCACTGCCTATAGCCTGTATCTACTATACTAGCACTACCTATAGCCCCTATCTATTATACTAGCACTACCTATAGTCCCTATCTACTATACTAGTATTACCTATAGTCCCTATCGACTATACTAGCACTACCTATAGTCTCTATCTACTATACTAGCACTACATATAGTCCCTATCTACTATACTAGCACTACCTATAGTCTCTATCTACTATACTAGCACTACCTATAGTCTCTATCTACTATACTAGCACTACCTATAGTCTCTATCTACTATACTGGCACTACCTATAGTCCCTATCGACTATACTAGCACTACCTATAGTCTCTATTTACTATTAGCACTACGAATGCGAACTTTGCTTGCATGTTTGTAGCCTCTGAACGAGTTTAGTGTAGACATAGACAATAACTTGGAACTCACTTAATTTTATTTCTAGTATCCATATGTAAGCATCCATGACCTGAGCGGAATGCGAATCCGCGATTGCTGGTTTAACGTGCACGGCAAACCGCAACGACACCAAGCATTTTGTTGTAGTTGGGCAAACGAACAATCGGAGCCTTTTTACGACTACTAACGCCCATGAACATCCACATAATTGCTATACCGATGCGTTGCCCCCACCCCTTCCGCGATGGGCCAACGGCTACTCACAAACCGCACGAAACACGACACTGAAGATGTCACTTTACGGCGGTATTATATGAGCGAGAGGTACCTCCCCGGTCGTGCCGGCCCAATTCTGTTGCATAGGAAGAGGTAGTGTCATGCACTATGCATGGCACTACATCCTAAAATGTAAGCAGCGCCGTGCCTTTCTCGCCTAGTTCGACCACGCAGAAGCTACAAAGGTGCTGCATTTAAGATGTTACCAGAAAAGCATGGGCCGGAAACCTTTCCGAAGTTAACGAGAAGTGACGCAACAGAGCCGGTTTGTGCGTAATAGGGCCGTAACGAGATCGCATCGTGCTTTCACGCCTAGCGACCACCTGCGGCCTCTCATTATAGAACTCCCGCCGCTCCTACACTTGCTCTCAAAGAAATAAGCACCGACCAGCCATAAATGACCTTTGTACAGCCTGTTGATTGTATTTTGCACAACATATTTCCTTTCGGTGTCTGGATAATACTTTGTGGCAGTGCTTTCGTAGTATGTGGACTTCAATAGAGGGTGACGGAGGGCCAACGCATCTGATAGACCATTAACCGTACGGATGTTAATGGTTGTGGATATTCCCCAAATGGCTCCGATTTCTCGTTTATCCTTATTATATTATGCCGTGGCAGTGCTTTCGTGAAAAGAGACGGAAATATGTAACAGGAAATCCGGGAAAAGGTACGGATTGAATATAAAATTATTCGAATAAATAGCAACCCGCAAATCCATACAACGCCGTCGTTAAGCAACAGCTAGGCTGTCGAGTCGGCTCTTATTAGGTTATTAACATTGAAATAACGCCAGGCGTTCTCCTATATGCAGCTTTATAATAGCAAATATATAGAGTGTCAAATGCCTAATTGTGCATAATTACTGCGTTGCCATCATTTCCTCCCCCCAATGGGGTAGCTATGATGCATGTAGATAATATATTTAAATAGGTTTAAGTGTAGGTTTATGATCATGTTATAAATAAAGAATAGATAATAATCGTTATTCAGTACTAAGTTACATTAGAAAAGATTATTAGAGATGTAAGCCTGAATGTATAAAATATGCTAGTAATTTAACAGGTGCTAAATCCATCGACACACTGTTACGCACTTTGGTGAGTTTATTAAATTGTTATTTGTACTTTTGATTCAATAAAAAGCTTTTTTACTATTATTATTTTTACTATATTTATTACTATTATTATTATAATAGATAAAGAAGTTATTATTTATCTGTCCACCGCGGCCAAACGAAAGCGCAAAACACTTAGACGCAAATTATATTCAGCTGCTTCATAATCGCCAAACCCTTTGTCCCTAATTTCATCCCGAAACGTATCTTTTATGACGCGATTACGAAAAAATTGGGGGCATTATTGCCTATTTGCCCAAAATATTATTTGAAAAGTGCCCCCATAGCGGTCATTGGCGACCGTTAAAATAATATTCCAAAGGGAGAAGGGCATATTAATTCATTTTATGAGGTTTATCTTTTAAACACTTATTTTGTAATATCATTTTTAAGTGGTTCATCTCGAGGGGTGGAGGTGGTATGATAAGCTCTTAGATAGAAATCTATAAACATCATTTTGTCAGAGGTAGCGCCATGCTACCCCGGTAGTGTAGACGTTGTAGCAATTATATTTTGCTACTTAAATATTTTATAAAAAAGTATATCTGTCACCTTTGACTGTTAGACTGTGGGTGTGCTCTGTGTCGAAGAAATATCACTCTTTTCAATTTTTTTACGAGGCGGTCGGAGCTAATTCTTAAAAAATGTAAATTAAATAGACTCTTTTCCACCCGGGAGAATATTCTTCGTGTCACGATGCACGACATATTTTATATAAAAGGGAAATTACATGATTTCTTGCCGCCGCCATGTTTTATATGTTATGTTTCGAAGCATCTATATTAATGTTAAAATGTCTTAATTTTCTTATGTGTGCAATTTGATATGGCTATTTACATGATCTGTATCGCTATTAATTTGATAGACCGTATCATTAGTGTGTTAGTTTGAATAGTATATGCCACATGTAAAAATTTGTTGTTAAATTCTATTTAATTGTAACTGAGTATATATATATATTATATTGCCTGATTTTAGTTGGCTCATGAAGCCATGAGAATGGGATGGAATTAGAGGTTGTGTGCTCCTTTTCAGAACTCTACTCCTTTTCCTTTTTTTTTATTAACTTGAGATTTAATGTGAAGATCCATGTCACCAAAATCTTCCTCTATTGAAGTCGAGGATCGAAGAGCAATCGGTCTGCTGCTGAGAGTATTGATTTATAATAAGACATAGAAAGGATTCCTCCTGGTTGCAGCAGGGAGTCTGGTAAGACTACGTTCCCTCACTTTTTACTAACCATTATTAAAAACTGTATCGGTTCTACTGTTTATTTTAGAGATCATGATTGAATAAATGTATTAAAAGAGTGACTAAACCTTTAACAGACCTTACTCTCCCCCCATCCGTTGACCCCTTTATATAATTAAAATTGTCACAACGTGTGCTCGTGCATGTGTAAAGTCATAACTATACAGTCGCGTTTCGTTTGGTTTCTGACACTCTGAAGGAATTAGAGAGGTGGACGGTACTTTTACTACTCATTTACACCCCCTCACTATAAAATAAAACCAATTTATTTTCATCTTTTCAGTTCAGTATTTTAAAAGTAGGTTTAACATTTAAAGTTTAAATCCTAGGCAGACAGCGCTCGCTGCATCTTGAAGCCACGGAGTGAGGTGTTTTATTTATGGCTTTATTATACTTTGGACAGCGTTCTAAATATGTAAGATATATTCTATGCGGTATGCGGTCTTTCGTGTTTCGATTTTGCATCGAGAATAGCCACGTGTTAAGGTAGTGCCACGCTGTTTTGCAACTGAAAACGCCATGTCCGTGGATGAACCGCTCGCTTGTATGATATTGCGTTACTGTGATTGTCCTCGATTAGGAGTTCCGTCTCCTCTCCGTTTCATAGTACAGGAGGGCAAACGGGATATCGGAGCCTGTTTACGCGTCGTGGCAATGCCCATGCGTAGCCCTTCTATCATGCTCCCCTCCAATGGCCCACCGGCTACTCACAAATCGCGCAACAGGGGACACCGTAGATCTATTCTGCGAGCGAGAGTTAACATAATTAGTTTTCGATGTGTTCCAGACTGCCACCGTCGCATGTGTAAGGGTCATGCGGCACTGTAGCTGATTTGTGTCGTCTCGACCCGGGAGGTACCTCCCACATGTCACCACCATATAGTGACAGATATGCGGTGTTTAATAAAAGAATACAGATGCGTACATATAGGTACTCTACACTTTACTGTGGTCTCGTGTATTGGCTAGCCGTGGTACAAATAACCAAAGTAGGCGTTTGACCAGGTTGGTATGGCGTTACAAATTCAAATGCTTGCCCGGTGGTAATCAGCTCACTGACGTATGTACTCCATGCATATGCATGAGATTTTGTTTAAGCATTTTACTCATTTTAGCCAAGCTAGAGGCTTTCAAGTACTTATATTGACACTTCGCAAACTGAATACACTCTGTAACGTGTTTTATTATCCCACCATTGCTCAAGCTTCATCGTGGCGGTGGGGCTTAGTTGCCTGTCGTGCAGCTAATTAAACCGAGGAGGCTGCTCTTTTTTCCCCTCTGATAGGAGGGGTACAGGTAAGAGGAAAGTCGTCTTTGCGCACGGGGCAAAAAATGCAATTGAAAAATAATATTGATATTTCTTTCAAGACCATTTACCACATTGAAGTTAGTAACAGGAATCAATCACTCACTATGGCCGATATCTAATTTATCATTTATTTCGCAAGTAATTGCTGTACAGTAAACTGATTGAAATAATTGTAAATATAATACAATAATTATGTTTATACCAAATTAAAATATTTAACCAGGCATCAAATTTGGATGTTAGCAATAATTATTATGTAACCAAAGTATATAGTGTGTGGTTTGACGTGTTGACAATGATTTAACTAATTAATTTTCAAATGTAATTACGTAAAATGCGTAAAGAATAAAAATCTCTGTCTAAATGTATTTTCTAGCAATATATCAATATATCACACAATTGTGATTTGACATGTTGACAATGATTTAGCTGCTCAATTTTCAAATTTAATTACACAAAATTTACAAGGCAATAAAATCTCAATATTTAAATTTATTTCATAACACAGTAAACAAATTTTAAATTTTACGGTCTCGTAAGCATTACGCGTCGCAATGATAACAAATTCAATTTATGACACAACAACGTCTCCGGGACAGCTGCTGTGAATAATAAACAAACGAGGTAACAATCAAATGATTTCTCTTCATATAATATATGTGTTCATTTAAATAAAACAAAGTTAAGCTCAGTGTCACGCAATACATAACGTATCAGAGCGAGTGTAGCGATAAGATGACGAGACGGGGCTGAAGGGATGTCTGGGCGGGCGGCTGGGCGGCTGTCGCCTTGTGCACCACATCACCATATAGATTGCGTTCCCCGGGGATACGAAACTTATTTCACTCTTTGTTAAGTTGTACTCTTAAACTGAACTAATAATAAATTGAAAAACAAAAAATTGTTCACACTCCGTCACCTTGCTCCTATTGGTCCTAGAGTGGTGGTAAATTCAATTTCACTTGGTCCATTTATCGAGGAACGTTATACTTCCTTGATAAATGGACCATCTAACTGTAAACGATTTTTTTCAAATTGTACCAGTAGTTCATATGAATAGTGTTCAAACAAACATACAAGCTCGTTACTTTTATGATAGTACAGATTACGATGTACCCAGTTACACATCAACATTCGCCAGGCCGCTCCGGATGTAGTGGGGAACAAAGATACATACATACATACATACGTTTGAAAAACATTCTCCTTCTTCTGACGGAGCTAAATAAATCCATTGCAGCTGAATTGAGCCGGCACGTGGAGGTACTTCTCGCTCACATGATACTGCCGTAATGACACCTGTGGTGTCGCGTTTCGTGTGCTTTGTAAGTACCACGTGTCCCTTTGTAGGGATGGCAACCTTTTATTTTAATGGCGTTAAATTAAAAAGTATATGCATATAATTTCTTTTATGCAGTTACCGTTACGTATTCATAACAATTACGAGGATGGGCATCGCTAGTCATCGAAAGGTTCCAACTGCTTCTTTGCCCCCTTATATTATATAAAAAATATTTGCTGCAATAATCTAGGCACATACTTAAGAGAAACATATTACAGAGGTACTATACCTTCCTGTTATGAAGTTAGTTAATTAAAGGCGCTTGGTGTCCGTATGGGGGCACATAACAATGCAAATGTACAACTTGGCCACACTGAGAAGAACTTTACAAAAGTTTAATTTGAAAAAGAAAAACACTTGACTTATTGTGATGTAAGTCCAAAAACAAAATTTGACACTGTTTTGTATGAATTTTGTTTTTATTTTTGCGGCAAAGTAACGGCCTGCTGACCTGATATCATGTAGGCCGGCCTCCTCAGATAAGCCAAACACTAAACGAGCACAATTATCCTTATCCACGACACCGCAACTTAAACAGCATCGTGCGCGCGCCGTCCCACTAGAGTGGGGAGGGGGACCGCTTCCCCCTTTTCGGTCCCAAAAATAATCACTATAGGGTACGCCCACAATCAACCCGGTTCATCTCTTCCCATCTGCGGGAAACGAGAGGGGACTGTCCCCCTATCGTCTCCCTAAAACTGAAGACAAAAAAGTCTTCGTAGTCAGTCGAACTGTTGAGGCTGGACTAGCGCCGCCAACTAGTAGTAGGTCCCTCTGAAAAAAAAAAAAAACTGATATCATGTTGACGACGGTTTGGCGCAGTAGTAACATAGTTCGGATAATCTTGCATGTTGCACCAGAGGCCGCGGGATCGACCCCGCCTATGACCTGGGCAGGATTCGACAATCGAATACACACGTATTATATGTGTTCCTTTAGCAAAAAGCTTAGATATATACGATTTCTTAAATTTATAACCCGCGACCCCGCCCCCCGTATCGCAGGAATTATTGCAGGAGGGTGGATTGAAGAGTATTCGGCCTGACCAAGAAAATAAACACAAACTAAAATAGTTATATTTTTATTTTTCTACATAATCACCATCAAGTTCGATGCGCTTTTGCAATCTCCCGTTCAAACATTTCGACCGTTGAAAAAAGTGATTCATCCTTATAGTCAAAATATGCGTCTACTGCTGTTTAGTAGAAAATTTAGTAGAAAATGCATTTTTATTAGGTTTGGGAACAGAAAGAAATATGACGGTGCCAGGTTAAGTTAATAAGGTGGATGTGGTATTATTTCCAAATTTGTGGACTTCAACCATTGATTGCACAGAACACGGGCGTTATCTTGATGAGATAGCTATTCTTCAGAGCGTTTTCAGGACGCTTTTCTTTAATTCCCCCTCGTGAACAACGTAGTAAAACACAGTAGTAATCAGAGTTTATAGCCTTTCAATATAACCAAGCACAATCACACCCTTCGTGTCCCAGAATACTTAAACCAGTACCTCATTTACCTACAAAATCGCCTTAGCCCTTTTAGGGCGTGGTACTCCAGGTCTCCTTCACTGTTTCAATTGTTGTTTTGTATGTGGCGTAAAGTAACGAACCCATGTTTCGTTAAGTGTGTTACAATCAAATGATTCAAAAAATCATCTGCATCGGCTTCAAATAACTCCAAACAGTCGCGTGAAATAGTCTATGGCGCTCTTTTTTGTTCAACTGAAAACAGACGCGGAACCCACCTCGCAGACACCTTGTGGAAACCCAATTCATTGACTATGATGTTTTGAGTTGGTACATAAGAGAATCGATTTCGGCTGTCACTCTAATTTTTAATCTGCGGTCTTCCATAATTAAATGAAGTACTTTTGAATTATTTTTGTCAATAGTGGACGTAGAATGAACCTTCCAGAGCGGGGTTCGCTTTTCACACTGGTACAGAGCCACCACGCTTGAATTCTGCTATCCACTTTTTGTCGGATGAACATGATAGAGCTGTATCTCCTGTAGTTCTGACCATATCATCATGGGGATGGACTTCGGTGATAGCCCCTTCTTATTGAGGTACTTAATGACGGCACGGTGCTCGATTTGCTCCATTTGCAGAAACTATGTCCGACTGCTTTATTAAAAAATTATAAAATCACAACTAACTGTCGCACACGTTTCGAACTTCACACGATTAATTAGGCTGAACCGAACTAAGTAATGTGGCTAGATTTGATTTTTAGAATTGAATGAATCTGTGTTAGATCGAGTTGAAACCCCACCATGGTTCAAAAAGGTACTTATCAGAAGAGGTCCTCTCTTAAGCGCAACAGAAGGTGGCGCTTTTGCGCACGGGACATGGGAACCTGACCCCCCCAAAGTGGATGGGGTTGTCCTGTAGTGCTGGACAACCCAATCTGTGGAGGTGGAGTTAGTCCCTTAGGGGGCTGACTAGCCGTCGAGGTGCCCTGATGATTGTTGTACCGGGGCACCTCACCAAGGGCGCACTGATGGCACTCGCGGTGGTTTTTGTAGGTATTCGGCACTATCATGTGCCGCGAGTCCCATACACCACTGGACGCCACGCAGGGCCGGTGCAGGCGCGTAAATGCGTTTCCCCGCGTCAGCAAAAAAAAAAGGGTCAAGTTGAAAAGTACTCGTATTAATTAAAATGGAGATTTACTTCGTGTAGGTAGTCAAATATACGGTATTTTATACACAGTACTGACTAATTGTTAGTTATTTTAAAAGTATGTTGACGTTACAGATGTTACAATTTTATTGGCAGTTCAAAGTTTTTTAGTTCAACCGTCTACACTTTGTTTAAAAATAATTCAGTTTTCTTGTCAGTAGTTTTCTTGAATGTTTTAAATTTCACTTCTTTCACAGAAAAATGAACAAGTTTTCAAATGTTTGATATTAAATATAGTTCCGTAGTCTAGTGACTCTTCTATGGAGTAGCCTTCTCCCAGGGATGGATGTCATCTGCTTCTCCATCTCTTCCGTGGAAAGGGCAGGAAAAGATCTCTTCCGGGAGCACATCTCCTTATCGAAGAAGCGGAGGTGACGGAGAGTCCGACAATGAGGTACCTTAGACTCACCCTCGATAGAGGGTAGACCTTTGGTCCACATATCCGACAGCTCTGGGTGAAGGTCCAAGGTGTAGCGTCGGCGTTGGGTCGGCTGCTACCCAATGTTAGAGGTCCTAGCGCCGCTTGTAAGAGGCTATATTCTGGTGTCTGCCAGAGTATAGCCTCGTGTGGCCTCTGAATGGGTGGACGTCCGGACCTCAGCCAGCAGCCGGGGTCAGGAGGAACCCAAATACTTTGTACATTCCTGACGTTGGAGGGGGCAGATCTAGGTTGTTGGATTATAATCCTTTTTGTTTAAGCCCAGTCCCTCAGGAGTGGCTGGCCCGTCATCTAGGTGCCCTGTAGCTGAGATCGTTCGATCAGCCTCCTTTTTGGAGAAGTCTAGTCCCTCAGGAGTGGCTGGCCAGTCATCGAGGTGCCCTGTAGCTGACAGATCCGGGGTAGTTCAGTGTAGGCGGCCAATGGCATTTGTAGCTTTTTAGTGGGCATGCGGTAGAGCCGTGAGTCCCACGCATCCATCGGATCCCACCCAGGTCCGGTGGAAGTGCGTAAAGGAATTTCCCCGTGAAACCATAAAAAAAAGTGTAGTACCTGCAACACAAGTCCTAACGGAACTTAATGCAGGGATAGGCTAACGTGATGTGTTAAAGTCCAGTGTCCACAGATATTATTATAATTATTGTGTTGCGATATTTTTCCAAGGCCACAGTTAGTAATCAAAGCATATTTCATAACAATTTCCTTGGTTACGTAATTCACAAAACATAAGAAACATCGATTATATTTTTATTTTATATTTTTATTATGAGTACATAACATACAAGGGCTGATTGATAACTGGCCGAAACGACTAACAAAAAGAGATAGGCAAACAAAATTTCATCGCCATCATCATCATTATCAGCGCTTAGTGGTCCACTGCTGGACATAGGCCTCTCCCAATGAACGCCAAGACGTCCCTTGTTACTCGCATCCATTCCGGATTAGCTACAGTATGGAGATCGTCTTTCCACCTGCCTACGACCGACCAACACTTCGTTTTCCTAAATGTGGCCTCTACTCTAGAACCTTATTGGCCCATCTGCCATCTGTTCTTCTGAGTGTGTGACCAGCCCAATGCAACTTCAGCGAGCGTATTCTTCGCGTGATATCGGATACTTTAGTTCTCTGCCGTATCGTTGGACAGAGAAAAACCCAACATAGCACGTTCAATAGCCGGTAGAGCTACTGTAAGCTTGCGGACCAGTCCTAAAGGAAGAGGCCATGTTTCGGCCCCGTAGGTCACCATGGGGAGAACGCATTGGTTGAAGACTTTCGTCTTCAAGCTTTGCGGTATAGGCGACGCGAGAATGTAGAGTGGAATCGTTGGAGAACAAAATTTATTACATAGTATTCTATCCTGTTTTCGAAAATGGAACGCCAAATTTGAATTTATTCGAACTGATAGAATTTGTGTGAGGGGACCTAGAACTTTTTCTGCCATAAATTTTCTCAACAATGGATATAAACGAAATTCGTGCGGTGATAAAATGTTACGTTTCAAAAGGGAAAACAGCAACCTAGATTAAAATCAAGCTTGACAGTGTTTTAAGTAATACTACTCCTGCATTGATTACATTTCACACCTGGGTAACTGATTTTAAACGTGGGACACAGAACTGCGAAGACGCCAACAGGTCTGGCCATCCAAATGAAGTCACGAATCAGGACATTATCAAAGAGATTGTATATATATAAAAGAACCATGTAAGCAGTGGATCGAGAGCGAAAAACCTGCACCGAAGTAAGCAAAAACGGTTTTGTTCGCCGGGATAGTGATGCTCGAGGGATTATTTTAAACTCCATCAATTGCGTTTCGAATTGTTACTGCATCCCCCTATTCCCCAGACCCCGTGCGACTTCCACTTTTTCTCAAATCTCAAGAAATGGTTAGGTGGTTATCATCGAATGATGATGTCAATCTCGCTGTAGACGAGTATTTTGAGAGGTTAGAGAAAACAATTTATCAGACTGGTGTAACGGCATTGGAGAAGCCCTGGACTAAATGCATCGAGGTAGAAGGAAACTACGTTGATAGACAATATGGCTTTTTTTTTTGATTATTAAAGTTTTTCTTAGTCCTTTCCAATACATATCAATCAACCCTCGTATGTATGAGCGTACTATAGTTTCGATGTATTGTTTCTTTATATGGTACACGTGTATCACTTCGTCGTAGAGTATTGCCCCCAGGAAAAAAAGAAAAGTGTATGATGGTTCTTAAAATCGTAGTCAGGTTTTTTCCCTAACTTAACCCGAGGACCTACCTTTTTGGGGGACACGCTGCCTCCTAAACTTACCGTGTTTTTAAGTGTTTCTTTTACTTCTCCTTAATTTAATTTTTGTTTTCTTGCTTTATTGTAATTGCTTTTAATTTAGGTTATAATTATATAAGGAACATATTTTTCTTTTTGTATTTGTAGCAGTGTATTTCCTCAGTTTTTTTTAATTATTATTATTATTACTATTATAATGTCCATCCAAGAGCGAGCCAGTAACAGCCTATTGATATCTACCGACGCCCATACACTCCCGCGTTTTTGTAATGCAGACGTGTTGCCCTCCTGTGTAGGAACACATAAAGGGTGGACGCTTTCAATGGGCCTCCGGAAAATAACCACCTGCAGAAAACGATTAATCATTGAGAGGTACCTCCCCGATGGTGCCGGCCCATTTCAGCTCCAATGCAGCACGGCACGGCTGCTTACAAAAGTGTCTCATGATTATCCCGCGGTGGAGGACACCTAAGGTCCACGAAATTTTCCATTACGTTTTGTTGAAGCAATAAATGTTAATGTTCGAGACGCCGATACCAACTCTAATTAATGCATACCCGAGCTGCGCCAGAGGAACATCTTGGGGAGGCAACGATCCGCTACGAGTACCAGTGGGCACTTCATATACAGGAAAACGTTGCTGGATAGCGATAGAGATATGAATGGAAATAACTGGCTACGAAACCTTAAAGAATAAGATGTCTTTTGGGAATTTAAGATGTTGGTTTTCCAAGATTTCTTATACCATGTCATGGTATGTACCTTGCGTAGTTTACTCCAGAACCACTGTCAGACCAATGTATATTAAAGCGGTTAAAATACCGACCAATACATAAAATGTATGCTTATCTTGGGATAGGCTTTTACGCATTTTTTCTAAATTTAGCTATTATATATTGCAATTTTTAAGTTACCATGTGAGCGAGAGATACTTCCCCTGCCGTGCCGACCATATTCGCCTGCAATGCAAATTATCTGATCTTTTGTTAGAGAGGTAATTTCCCGGTAGATTTGGCAATGTAGCTACAGGTGAATTTTCGTGAAAGATCGCTAAGGGAATTACGTGGAACGTGGGCCAAATCTATTCATGAATACCGATATTGTGAACGCAGTTAGCCGGAGCTATTGCAGCGAGAGCCACCTAATAGCTACAGATTATACCCGGCTCCTTTCAATGTCTTTCATTGATATTCGGAACTGCACGGACAAATTTCACTACTGCAGTTATCGGAGTAGCACTGTTTTATGTCCACAGGTATCTTCGGTGGGTACCTACAACGTCTATTGCTTTGTTAAAATATACCCTCTTCTGGGCAGTAGCTTATTTGATTTCTCAGACTTTTTTTATAGCATAAGGGGGCAAACGGAAATTGTAACATTTTCATTACTACTGACGACCATGGACATTCGCATGCTTGTTACGGGGATGTGTTGCCCCCCTATGACCCCCTCCAAATGGACCACCGGATACTCACAAATCGCACGAAACGCGACAGCGACGCTGTCTCTTTACGCCGGTATTCCGGTTGGTACCGGCCCAATTCCTTTGCTTAGGAGGACGCACGTCACTACCTCCTTCTATGCAGCATGACACTACCTCTTCTATGCCACGCCATCCAGAGAAGATGGAATTGGACCCTATTACAAACACTCCGCTGTTTTCCTGTCCATGTGTCCGTCTGTCTGTCGCCAGGCTATATATCATGGACTGTGACAGCTGGACAGTTGAAATTTAGACAGATGATATAGCTGATATTGGAACAAATGCTAAACAGAATAAAATCAATATTTAAGCGGTGCACACAGACAACAAACATTAGTTTTTTTACCCGCGTAGACCACAAACAGAACGACATGCAGATGCTATTTTGTCTATAGGTTTATGAGTTATGTGTTACTCTGGTACATAGACTCCAACGTTGTCATGTTTCTCCATCATATGTTTTAGTTTTGACGTGATCGAGCAACAAATATTCAATTCAAATTTTCGTATTTTTCTCGATGGGCCATGATTTATTAATATTATAAGTTATGATATTAGAGCATGCTTTTGGCGCTGTATTTCAGTAGCGTTAAGTCGCGTGTCGATTGAGAGTTTCCGGGAGTATTGCACATCTGTCAAGATATTTAAATAGTCTGTATGGTGGTGATAGCTGATGCCAGTGTTAGACACATACAATATTCAGTACGGCCCCGAAGGTCACGAGATGAAGACACCTCAAGTGCGTACCTCAGTGATGTGCTGTAGCTTGTCATCATACGCGTAACACTCCTCACCTAGAGTCCATCTCTTGCACGGCCCTCCATATGTCAACCTGACGTAACCCATCAACACATATAAGTGTTGTAACAGAGAGAAGTGTAGTCCACACGTCGGTGACAATTATGGTATTATGGGCGTCGCTAATCATCAAAAGATTCCGGCTACTCGTTTGTCCCCTTTCATCACTTATCTGTTATTCCGAATCAATTAATTTTGCAACAAGAGGGAACGATTTAGAAGAAAAAAAACACCTTTTTCTTTTATTAGGCTATTCACAAGTTATTCAACGTTTACATGCGTGTTCTTACATCACACATACATAGAATTATACACACGTTTATAATTCTATGTATGTGTGATGTCATTTTGTCATAAAATAAATATAATTTGGGGCAGATAAAAACGGCTCTATATTTTGAGTTATCGTGTCATTATATAAATAATGATATAATCCTTGACGTCACTTCTTCGGAATTAAGCGCGGGTAATGCATTAATTTACAACGGAATCCCCCGTAAAGAATGGTGTTTATTAATATGTAGAGTGGGATTTTGGGACGCATGCATAATTCATTAGCTACAAGGCTTATACATTTTCATTTATGACCGGCAGACAGACACTTTAACATGAAATATGACGATACAATTTACATTAGAGTTTAAAAGACGAACAGTCGACGGGTGCTTGATGTCGCTACTATTAGGAGGAGGTGGTGCCATGCTGCATAGAGGGAGGTAGTGCCATGCATAGTGCATTATACTACATCCACCTATGCAACGGAATTGGGCCGGCACGACTGGAGACCTCTCGCTCACATAATACCGCCGTAAAGTGACATCTTCAGTATCGCGTTTCGTGAGGTTTGTGAGTAGCCGGTGGCCCATTGGGAGGAGGGGAACGCATCAGCATAGTAATTATGTGGATGTTCATGGGCGTTTGTAGTCGTAAAAAAGCTCCGATTGCACGTTTGCCGCCCTATTCTATAAAAAAACAAAATATGTTTTCCAGATTCTGCATCGCCCAAATCCTAAAAAGTTACTTGGAAATAGTAAGAGTACAAAGGATCATGGCTCTATGAAGTGAACGTTAATTGAAGACAAATTGTGCCGGCACGACCGAGGCAGCACTTCTCGTTTGCACGATACCGCCGTAAAGTGACAGCAATAGTCGCGTTTCATGCAGTTGATTAGCCATAAATAAAACAACTCCGATTCCTCGTTCGTACGATAATACTCCCCCTATACGATAAAAAATGACAAAAGTTGTAGGGCAAACGTTGCCGCACATGAGCTAGCTATTGAGTACTACGAGGTTGCTCGTGTTTAATAACCTTGTTTAAAAAAAGGGGGTTTGGTTATTCAGTCACCCACTCTTCGACCTGGCCTGCAGCGGATCCACGCACCGTTGATCACACCGTGTGGTTAAGACAGATAGTAACATGAAAGTTATGAAATAATATTTACATTTAAGTGATAGTCAAACATGTTCTCTTGATGGTTAGACTGTGTTAGACAGTCTCCATCTGATGTGAACCACTGTGTTGAGAACACGTACACGTATTGTGTTTATTGTTAGCGGTCTGTGTGCTGGCGCCCTCCAGCACTGGTAGTGCTCCGACCCAGGTCGTTTCCTAAGTTAAAAAACATAACACACAACCGCTTGAATTATAGTTGATTGCACCCGGAGTCATTCGCGTGAGGAGACGAATCTAATGACACGCTAAAATCCATCGAGCAGATCAGTAGCAAGGAACATAGAAATCTACATAAACACATACATACATACATACATTCATAAATGCATACATACACACTACACACACACACATGATTACATATTGCTTTTCTCGTCCACTGGAACGATTTTGTAGGTTAACGCGCCAACTTGTGGTCGATATGGGCACTAAATAATAGTACATTTTTATTTCACGCTTAAAGGCAAATATTAAATAATACGCAAAAATAGTTCAATATTATTGACCCGGTCTGAGAAATCATGCTACATTAAATAATGTACAGAAAATTACCGTAAGAATCGAAAAACAAATTTACCAGTGGAATTCTAGTTTCCACCCAGCGACTGTGGTGCTTATTTAGCCAAGACATGCGTGAGAAATGCTTTAAAAATCATGTGTAAGTGAACAATTGTCTACACATAATAGTAAAAGTACTATCAAGTATAGATTGTATAGATATACATATATAATCCATGTCTTACGCGGGATTCGAACCCGCGACAGCTGGCGTAACACGCGGACTACGCGCCACGTACCACGCCACTGAGTCGGTCGTCTATATTAAATTATAGAGTACATAATTGAATACTAAATACTATTTCTAGTATGTGGACAGCCACAAACTAGAAATAGTATTTAATTATGTGTTACCGCGTAGGTCATGGGTTATATATAAAGTTTCTT
>JAFELO010000742.1:102990-119546 GCA_017140195.1 Eumaeus atala
CCCTAGGTTAAAAACACAGACCCTACTATGAATCCTCTGTCCGTCTCTCTGTCTCTGTCTGTCACCAGGCTGTATCTCCTGAACCGTGATAAAGAGAAAAAAAAAGTGCATAGAATACATTTATTTCAATTGGTCTTCCCACATTCACAATCCAGGGCAGACTTAAAGTACTACAAGAACAATTGTTATTGGTTAGTAAATAAGTGAGGGTATGAAGTCTTATCTGGTCCCGGCTCCCGGCTGCAACTTGGATGCTCCTTTATATATAGTTATTGTTTGTTTTCCTGCATTGTATCGACTGTCCTTCATTTCTTACATTCCATATATTTTAACAATATAGTGTTTAATAAAAGTTAAAAGGAGTAGAGCTCTGAGAAGGAATACACAACCAGATAGATTAACATTCTCTTGGCTTCATGGGCCAACTAAAATCAGGCAGTATATTAACTCAGTTACAATTAAATAGAATTTAACATGAATCAGAATTTAACAATATGAGATATGGCCTCGGTAAGAAATCATGAACTCACCCTTTTTTATGAAATATCCATTCGTACATTGTGACACGAATATGTAGGTTCTTGGCTGAAGAGAAAAAAATATATAATTATAGTTTGGCGATAGCTGATAGAGTCAGCCATCGCAATTACATCCATCCTCGCCGTCGCCAAAAGGAAAAGGAGTGACATTTCTTCAACACAGAGCACATTAAGCCAAAGATGACAGATATATTTTTTTATAACATATGTAAGTTTCAAAACGTAATTGTTACATGGGGGCAACCGGGGCCTTTTGACTAATATCTATATTTTACATTATTGTCATGCAGCTGCGTTTCCTTTGATCCTCCCCACAATTAGGCCCCCGCCTACTGTCAATCATAATTAAACGCGACATCATAGCTGTCGCTTTGCGCCGATGTCATGCGAGCTGGGTCCAATTACGCTGCAAAGCAGCATGGCACTATGTCTTACTAAAATATTTTTTTGGCGTTTCTGTATAGGTACGGAGACGCAGACGGTTTTACAGTAACCGGGACAGACGAGCATTCGTAGAGTCTGCATACTTACCTAACAAAGTGAAACAATTAGGTATTTTTAAAATTCCAAGACATTAAAAGAAATCATTTGTATGCACCAAATTATTATTATCACAAAAAAAAACGACTTCAGTTCTACTGACTAAAATTCCTATACACACACACCTTGCTCCGTGCACAACGGCGCCTCCTCCATCAGGACTTCTTTCACCTCTTCTATCTCTTTTAGGAGGGACGTTGAGTTGCCTCATCGGTGAAAATAAATAATTAAACTTTACATAATATTTCCACAATTATTTCTTTGCAATTTGCACTTTTGACCGGTTCCAGACGTAGTGAAGTCCGTGGTGTCTGCAAATCTTGGCCCAATTTGGACCGATTTATTCGCTTATTTTGTTATACATTTTCCTTTCCTTTTCCTTCATATTTTTTATAGTATAAGGAAATTTACCGACGTTCTTAGATATTCGCATCATTATTATGCAGACGCTTTGCCAACGAGTCCTGCCCCCTCCCGCCTTCCATTGGCAATGTTATTTACTTCAATACAATTTTCCAATCGTCTGAATATTCATTTGATCTCGCTACAATCGAATAGTTGTAAAATATTCATATAACGACAATATTTTATCATCAAACTCTGCACCGGGAGGCGCGGTGCGATATTCGCCTCACGTTCGTTCGTCGTAGATAAAATAAATGGCTTGCAATCGCTTGGCACAAGCTGAATGTATTGACGCGAAAGAGCTTGTGGTACAAGATTACATCTGGACATGACAATAATAGTTAAATTAGCGATTATAACTCTCGTGGCGGGATGCATCTGCGGGAGTGTGGGGTTTTGAACACAAATCTAATTTAAGAATTTTTAGATTCATTTCCTTATTTTTTTTCTTTAAATTCTTCCTGCCAAATTTCCTGATTATAGGTCAAATGAAAGTGCTCTAAAAGCTTTTAGTGACCGTGCGGTCTTAGTGTCCTGTCGCTGTTCCATCCGGAACACCCCATCACGGCCAAATGCGGAGAAAACCTTTTCACCCAGAGCCGGTAGGTTGGTGCATAAAATAATTATGCCTGAGTAAAGAAAAATAATTTGTGATCTCATAGAGACCGTGGACATAAACGCCTCTATCTGACACGAGTATAGACAGACAGGACCAAGTAATAAAGTTGATGTGTGTCAGTTCACAGTTCTACTCCACCACAACTAACGAGAGATACCATAGGATCACTATAAGATCGCTAAATGTGCAGCAGCAACGAAACACTTGAACTCTAGTAACAACTACTATGCGCAATGTTTCTAGCAACTAAAAAAATACCCCTCTTCTTATAAAAGGGATACAAAGAGCAGCCCCTCCTCAGTTCAATTGGCTTTGCCCGAGGTGTCTCGGTTCACCCCAGGCTAATGAGCCCCACCGCCCCGACAAGGCTTGGACCATGGTGGGGCATACATTACAACCTGGTACAACATATTACAACACATGATTGAACACATTTAACTAGCCCAACGTTTCAGAAGCAACCATGAGATGACAGATGTCCCGAGGTCATATTGTGTTAAGAGTATCCGAAGAATTATAATTATTTTGTTGTTCCGATTAACACAAATAGTACTCATTATGTCTTGCTGTCTTGTGGTTCTGTTTAGTTTTTGATTTAAGTTTACCGCTGAGTCCGAAGCAGAGGGAAAACCCCAGCCATCTTCTCTGTTGAAATTTGGATGTATTTTGATGTCAATAGGCTCACGGATCGTCATTGGAAGTAATCGGTCTTCTATAGTAAGGATTTGCCCTTTATCGTATCTAATGTAACAGCAGGGGCAACTTCAGCATGCTCACAGACCGCAGATTTTCCGTTGAAGTAGTTTTATTGTAATACATTCGCGTAAACCTAAGACACTAGCTCTAGTAAATGGGAAAATCCAAAAATAGTGATTTACTCCTGTTTCGTGGCCGTCCTTTCCATTTAGAATCGTTTTCTCTGTCGTTCGTTTCGAGCGGCACGACGAAACTATACTCCACATAAAACGAATATGTTTACACGCTTCGAAATTTTCTGTAACGAAACGGTCCTAATATAGATCGAGGTGGCCCGATGTTGATGTGACCATATCTTTACGACCCCTCCGGACATTTATGCCAGTTAATAGGATTAGATAAATTACTAAACAATATTTTTGTAGGAGGTGTCATGCTGAATTGGGGACTGATTAGACCGGCAATGGGACAGACGTCCATGGACATAGATAGTCCATTTACACTAAATAAAAAAATGTTTTTAATTATTGTAAATTAAATCATTTACTTTACTGATGGTATGGCCGCTTTACAGGCGGCATGCCTTTTTATTCTTCAACCTGCCCATCGCAGGCTTTTTGCTCACCAACGTCAGTAATAAGCCTCACGATCAGGTTTTTTGATTTGATTGATCAGATTGTCTGCTCTTCAGGCAGTTGCGTAGTCTTCACTCGCTCGCCGGCTCCATTTCACTTCACTTCATTCATCCACTGATAGACCTTATGAAATGCGACATAATAGCCCTCAATTATACACCAGTGCTATGTGAGAAAACTGATGAAAACGCAAATTAAAAAACGAAAATGTTTGCGTTCGCAAGATATTTTGGGACGCTAAGACGGAATTTCTAAAAAAGGGACTGTCCTGTACAAAATAAAATCATTGTCACTTTACGCAAAACAAACAATTCTTCTAGTTTTGAGTCTATCCAGTGACAAACAAAGAGGGTAAAAAGAAAGTTTTCTGATAGGGACACCTTTACTGCACAAAGCAAACGAGAGCCGCATTATCTGATCGCAGGCGACTAGTGGTTAGTGTAGTCCTTCGTTGTGCCTCTGCCAATCCCACGGAGATTTCACTACAAACGGGTCGGCGTGAGGCGGAAAGTGCCTCTCACATGAACTGTAGTGCAATGTTAAGTTGTCATCACTTATAAATCTCCCGCTCGTTTGTTCCGGTAAGGGCATGGCTACATCGCGGTAACCGGGGCTAACAAGACGGCGTCTGTGTATTTCTTCATGGGGAACTCTTAATTTGAGCTTTTATTTTTTTTATAGTACATGGGGACAAATATGCAGTCGAAGATTTGAAGAGCACGGAGGCCTATATTATGCATGTGCATATTTTTTGTACGTTTTGCCTCTTGATCTAGTGGTAAGCTAACCCGGGTTCGGCCCAAAATTTTTGGGATTTTTCAATTTCTAATAACAGCCCGGAGTCAGGCAATAGTCAGGCAGTTGGCGTTGTCACATCGCAGTGCTTCGGAGAGCATGTCGAACAGTCGCTCCTGCGCCTGATTTCTTGGACCAGGGGAATGAGAGAGTGCACACAGATAATTAAAAATATAGGCTAAAAAAGTTACGCAAGATAAAATTATATATTTTTGAAATATATAAATCATTGATTTATAAATATACAAGATTCCCGATTTCATAATCGCCTGTCATTAAAAATCGTCCTTGATAGTACATATGCAGGTGTAAATGAGTTGTAGGTATGATGTAAACATATTTTTATGCAAAGTTACGCACATGGTTTAGAGTCGATTTTTCAGACCAACGTACAAAAAGCAATGTCATTTTGACTAAAATTTTGACAATAGTTTACCATTAGAACAAGTGCAATGGACTGGATATATTTTTTTATATTTTTTATACGACACTGAGTTATTGTTTAAAGTGTCTGTTAAGGTATGTTCTTAACGTCTTATTATAATTAAAGTTTATCTGAACGTATGTTTTGGAGAAGAATGTGCGCAGAGCAATTAAACAATAATAACCGTTGTATACATTTATTCAAAAAATTATAATAAGACGTTACAATTATAATAAAACGTTACAATTATAATAAGACGTTACAATTATAATAAGACGTTACAATTATAATAAGACGTTACAATTATAATAAGACGTTACAATTATAATAAGACGTTACAATTATAACTTGCAAAGTGCTCATTTATTCCGCTAACTGAATCTAGAACTTAAGTTCTGATGTTCGGCGAATAAACTGAAATGTTTGCACTTGAAACAATGATATTAAGATAGAAGGATCTTTTAGTATAAAATAATTTATTTGATAAATCAAAGTATACATACTTTGTTTATTACTGTTATCTGTGCAGTTTCGTCATCTCATAGGTACACTTTTTTACGCGGGGAAACGCATTTACGCGCCTTCACCGGCCCTGGGTGGGGTCAGTGGTGTGTAGGGCTCGCGGCACATTATAGTGCCGAATACAAACCACCGCGAGTGCCATCAGTGCCACCCTTAGTGAGGTGCCCCGGAACAACAAATCATCGGGGCACCTCGGCGGCTAGTCAGCCCCCTAAGGGACCAACGCCACATCCACAGATGGTGTTGACCCGCACTACAGGACAACCCCACCGATTTTGGGATAGTACAATGGGGTGAGGACCCCATCGTCGCCTGTTGCCCGGTGCGCAAAAGCACCTCCTCCTTTATCTCTTTGGTCTTCATATAAGAGACCCCTCTTATCCATTCCTCCTCCTGATCTTTAGCCTCTCCTTCTTATAAGAGAGATGCAAAGATCCCCCACGTTTCAATTGGCTTCGCCTGGGCTTACCCCAGGCTACTAAGCTCCACCGTTACGTCAAGGCTTAAACCATGGTGGGGATCTCATAGGTACCTAGTTCATTGATTCCCTTGCAAAAAAAGTGTGGCAGCGAAAATCATCAAAGGCAGTTGGAATGCAACTCTAATAGTTGTTCCGAGTAATAAATTGTCCAAATGTTAAACAATATTAAAAGATTGATATGTCCGGACAGTATAGAGAGTATCGAAGACCTTCCAACCGTCGCTATTCCAATTTGCTTATCGTCTGCCTTGAAGTATGGGGTCGTTGGTCCGGATAAAGGATGCTTGAATTATTCGGGTTAAAAAAATATCACCTTTGCGAGCTGACGATTGCAGTCCTAAACTTCAAATCGTATTGGATCGCGAGAAAGTTTAATAAAATGTGCTATCAAAATAATCTGTAGCTTTCGAGAGGCACATTTTACAAAATCGCAATATTCGAAAAACATTAAAAGAAACGACAGTAATGAAAAGTACCGAAGAAAGTTGGTTTGTTTTAAATGTAATATGTAATTATTACATGTAGATTGGTGACGTACAGGGAAATCAGTCTCAACCCGCTTTCCCACAAGTACATTCCTTATATTGTAATACTTATAATTAATATGGTTGTTGAAAAAATTCAGCATTAATTAGATTTACTCCTTGGAAGTCGGTAATTAATTGTATATATTAATTAAATAATATTTTAAAACCTAATATAGAAAGTACCAAGATTAATAAGATTACTAATTAAAAATAAAATACAATAATAAAAAATCGACTCCACTAAATGGGAACAGGACATATGATCCTGTATAATTCGACTAAAATAAAAGAGACTTGTAACGCATTGCTCTTTTACAGAATATGCGACCTGTATAATTTGCTTTATTATATTAGGTCCGTTGAGTTACACTTTAAGAAAAATTTAATCCAAATTTAACATTACTTCCCAAGCTTAATCATAACGACTTCAATAACATATAAAAAGTCTATATGTATAGGGATAATATGAAATTCCGTCCTTTATTTTTCTTTCTTCATACTTTTCTTTTCTTTACTTCGGTATTTTTCGCGTGCGTAATATGACGTGAACGAAAAGATATGTAGTCAGCGGTCGCAAGATTTCAATGTATGGAAAGTGGTGCAATCTATCGATTGGGACGTTTTTTCAAAACATAGTTTCACCTAAATTACGCTAGATTTCACTTTTACATGAACTGCGCCACTACAGATTAAAGCCTTGTTATCACTAGTCGAGTAGCGAGTAATTTAATGAACTGAAGTTTAAAAACTATGGTATTAGACTAAAATTTTGTGGTTCGGACACGGTAACGGCACTTCACTTGTGGTAAACCCCAAGTGAAGTACCGTAAAAACAGGGTAGACAGTAAACTTCATAAAAAAATGTATAGTTGGTTCCTAGTTGATAGGTACATGATAACCATAGACATATGTGGCTCAAGATATTTAAATTTAAGTGATATCCTTGAAATTAAAAATGAAATTATACAATTTATGTTTTCATTTATTCAAAAATACGTTAATATTGTGTAGCTACAAAAGTAATATAATCAACGAATTGACCATTTATGTATTCCAAACGGATTGAAAATATTAGCCCATTTCTTTAAATGATGGGAAAAAAAATATGTCGTTGCTAACTAAAAATGTTCATCGGTCGTTTATATTGTGTGTCTGTATAAATAATAATAAATGTAGTATAAATTTGACAATTTAATTTAAATTTAAATAAATTTCTCGTTAAATAATACATTTAAACAATCCCCCCCCCCCCGCGCGCCTCTCTTGATAAGCTTGAAAGCTCATGTAATACAGTAATGTAAAAAAATATTGTTGTATAGTACCAAAATTCTGTGGTAGGTTTCATAGAAATTGTACAATTTATTTTTATTTTTAGCATATTATTTTATCATTATTGATTATATTTTGTTCATATCTATACAATACATATATATATATATATTAATCACAAAGACACTAGCGATATGTAGTATTAAATAATATATTGGCTAAATTTCTACTTGGTGCGTTACAATTATAGAAGTGTTCGCGTTGGTTTATACAGAAAAAAGACAGATGACAGTGAGCAACATTTGCTGCCACTTTCGTTTCAGACTGGCTGGTTTCCCTTTTATTTTAGGAGTATATACATTCGAGCAGTCGGGGGGAGGACCGTATTGTCATGCAAACTTTGTTGTCATTCCTTCCACCCGAAAACCGAAACGTTACAGGATAGCCTTCATTGAGCTATTATCATGTGGACTTGACATGGCATTATCTCTTCTTAAACTTAGTGAGCTAAACGTTGGTCGAGTATATATTCACTGTCAACCTTTAGGATAGGTTCAGTGGAGTTCATTAAAACTGTAGTCCACAAGTGACGAACAAATGCCGGCGCCGGACGACGACGTCAAGAACTTTGTACTTATCACCGATGCGCTACTGTTTATAATTGTCGGATACGGCGGCCATCTTTGTGAAGACTAGCTGACTGTGCAGGACACATAATAGTGCACAACTGGGGCATGGGCTTATGGGTTGTAGAGGGGTGACGTATCCGTGTGTGCGGATCTTAACGGACGCCATCACGGAGGGACGGAATCACCAACTCCTCCTGTTCCAACGGCAGTACGACACGACACCAAACGCGGGCCCGACGGCTGAAGGTAAGGGACTCCTAGGCTGGGGACGTAACACAACCAACTTCCTGACTTTGGAGGTTTAGTAGAAATTTTAAAAAATCGTACAAGAATTCTTACCTTTACTCGTGAATGGAACCCGGACCTCTCGATATGGGGATGGCCATGTTATCAATCATGTGGGCCAGACGTACCTCCCCGGTAGTGTCCTGCTAGGCTGCAATTCAATAGCTCTTTTCTAGGTATGTTAACGTTATAATTCCACAAATCACCGGCACATTATTTCGACAATCCCATTTAAACTTCCCGATAAGCGCCGCTTGTTCTCGGAACGAATTAAAGGGGAGGGAAGCGCCTCGCCTCCTTTCAAGAAGATTGATTGTAAAGAAATAAAAGTTGTAGCAGCACGGCTCAGTGACCAATGTACTCGGAATGCTAATCGAATAATAGTTCCGGTTCCCAACAGCAAATTATTATTTTTATATCATAGCGGGACAAACGAATCAGAGTCATTTGGTGACTATCGACGCCCACTAACATCCGAATATACAGAAGCGTTGCCCTTCTTTATCCTATCCTCCCAATCGGTCCGGATACCTACAAGGCGCACGAAGGACGACAATATGACTGTCTCTTTGCGACTGCATCATGGGCAGGCTGTTCGCCGCCCGCCTCTCGGCGCTGTTTTGATTTTATTTCCTTGTAAGAAAAGTGCCTATAAAGGGCTCTCAAAAGATTTTCCTTTGAATTTTCCAAAATGGGTATATTCGCCTGGTCATGATAATGATAGTTAAATTAGCGTTTTAAACATCCTCGTATGCATCTCTCCCATTTTCGAGGAGAGTGGGGTGTTGGAGCCGCTTGCGAGCCCAAACCTAGTCTCATCGCCCGACAAGTACTCACAGCAATCCGATGAAGCTGCAAAGGGCTTCTCTAAGCCTCCACAGCATGAGTTCAAGACGGAAAAACAAAAAAAATGCCGCCATACGGTCTACGGTTATCAAATGGGTCATTTCTTTTTGACCGCCTCGTGGTTAACATGGCCATTCCCATATCGAGAGGTCCGGGTTCTATTCACGAGTAGAGGCAAGAATTCTTGTAAGGTTTTTAAAATTTCTACTAAACCACCGAAGTCAGAAAGTTGGGGGTGTTACGTCCCCCAAGCCTAGGAGTCCCTTACCTTCAGCCGTCGGGCCCGCGTCTGGTGTCCCATTACTCGTGTCGTACTGCCGTTGGAACAGGAGGAGTTGGTGATATGGAACCTATCCTGTAACGTTTCGTAAGACTAGTGAGATTCCGGTGATCCATTGGCTGGGTGGAAGGAATTACAACCACGTTTTGCATAACAATAATTATACGGTCCTCCCTCCGACTGCTCGAATGTATATACTCCTAAAATAAAAGGGAAACCAGCCAGTCTGGAACGAGTGTTGATGAGAGCAAATGTTGCTTACTAGACAGTATGTATGTATATGTTTTTTTCCATAGTATTGCAGTCTCATCTTTTTTCTCTTTGAACCAACGCGGACACTTCTATAATTGTAACTCACCAAAAGTGCAACTTTTTATCCCGGAATTTCATATACTCGTATTACAGGTATTAGGCAGAGAATTAAAGTATTCGATATCACGTGACGAATAGGCTCGCTGAAGTGTCATTGGGCTGGTCACACACTCAGAAGATCAGATGAGAACACCCGGGATGGATGCGAGTAGCAGGAGATCGGTCGTCTTGGCGATCATTGAGAGGCCTGCGTCCAGCAGTGGACCGATAAGGACTGATAATGATGGTGATGATGAAGGTGTACGAGATAGTGACATAGCTGCATTGCCGAATGGGGTCGTCACGCTCCTGGACGAATGGGCCCATAGGACAGCAGGATGGGAATCCACTTGGTGAACGATCGACTAATACTTCGTTTTCCTAAACGTTCTAAACCTATTACGTAATATTTTCGTCAACCCATGGCTTTGGAGAGTTAATAATAAAAGCTAAGATTAAACGATTACCCAGCATGTTAACCTACTCATTATGGCTCCTCCTATTTATTAAACGCAACTTCAAATATACTCAGAGGAATATTTTAAAGTGAGCCCTTATTAAAACGCAAATTAAATATTAGCCGAACGGGTTCCTTGCTACACCCTTAATCTAATAATTCGCAGCTTAATTAATTGTTACAATATGATGTTGTGAGTATTAAATCATACACTCACCTTGTGATCGTACATTTTTAGAGAAAACGGAACCCTATCACTAAGGCTGATTTTAGTCTCACGCCGAAGGCACGCGCACCGTCAGCGCTGATGGCCGAGAAATAAAATCAGCCTAAGACTCCGTTGTCCCTCTGTCCGTCGGTCTCTGCATCTGTATATCTGTCACCAATATGAATATCATGAACCGTGACAGCTAGGGTTTTTATTCTTATAACGGTAATGTCTTTTTACTTAATGGTAAGGGACCTTCATGCTTGAGTCAAACCTACACTTCGCCAGTTTTCTTTTTGATAACAGAATAGGTTTTTTGATGCTACCTACAATTTTCACTAACAAATTACACCTAATTTGTTGCCACCGCATTGAGCCTTCTTTTAAAAAGAGTAAACATTAAAGATTTGATGTCTACGAACTACTAACGATGTATAAATAAATTCAACATCCAAATAAACACGCAACAGCCCAAAACCACATCACTTTAAAAGGGACCAATCCGAAGTACGTAACAAATCGTGCTCCGGGCACGGTGGAAATTTTTTTAATTTAAAAATTCACAGCTGTGCGAAGCTTTATAATTTGAGGGCAATCTCGCGTTTGTGAGTTTTTCCTATTCCTTTTCTGCAGGAGCCAACCATGCTGCCGTCACAAAGGCTTACCGCAGTTTCTTAACTTATTTGACTACGGTAATTCCTTTATTGACAAACTTTTGTGTGAACAATGTTAAATAATAATGTAGCGTTTCACACGCATAAATAAAGTAACACATTTCACACAAATAAAAGGCACATCCGAATGTGCGACTGTGGGAATACGCTGGCTGTCCTTGATCATTTTTAAAATTATTATTCCTTTTTCTTCATCAGTTTTATTGGCTGCTTTCATTGAATGTTAAAACCTCCATGGTTTTGTTGGATCTTTTCATACCTATAGGCTTTTTAACATGAGGGTGAAATAGAAACACTGTTGTAAATTTATTATATAAATGCCGTGATAAAATCCGTTAAAGTAGTACTTTTATAACTTGTACTTACTTACTGACAGATCAACGCTTAGCCATAATTATTGGGACCGACCGACCTAAAATGAAGTACCTATACAGATACCAGGCTGATTAATATCTGGCCGAAACGACGTACGTAAACCAATTTTGGATAACAAAATTTATTATTACATTATATTCATCTTTTCGAAAATAGAACGTCACATTTGAATTTATTCGAACTGATAGAATGTGTGTGAGGGGAACTAGAACCTTCTCTGCCGTAAATTTTCTCATCAGTGGAAAGAAACGAAATTCGTGCGGTGATAAATCTGTACGTTTTGAAAGTGAAAACAGCAACCTAGATTAAAGTCAAGCTAGACAGTGTTCTAGGTGATACCGCTCCTTCATTGAGAACAAATCGCATCTGGATAACTCATTTTAAACATATCTGCGTAGACGCCAACAGGTCTGGACGTCCACATGAAGTCACGAATCCGAACATGGTCAAAAAAATCTTAAAAAATCTTTTTCAATGATCGGCGCTTAAAGTTGCGGCTGAGATGGTAAGCATTTCTTCTGGATGCTTTTTTAATATTTCACATCAACACTTGCGAATGAAAAAGCTATGCGTGCGGTAGGTGCTGCGTTTGCTCACCGTGAACCAAAAGCAACGACGAGTGGACGATAGGTCGGAGTGTTTGAAATGACAGACGTCCTGATTATTTAGTTGTTCCGATTAACGCGAACAGTAGTAGTTATTATATCTTGCTGTCTTGAGGTGTTATGTCTAGTTTTTAATGTGATTATGATTACCTTTTGGGTCCCAAGCGGAGGGAAGAGCCCAGTCATCTTCTCTCTCGAAATTGGGAAGTTTTTTCTTATAAATCTTAACTTTAGGGCTTGAAATTGGAATTGATGTTTTTATATAAACGCGGATGAAACCGCAACGCGCAGCATCTGTTGTTACGAAGCATGTGTCTCTTCTTTTGTTATTCTAGTTTTTATAATATTTCAACATGATAATGACGCACAAACATGAAACTACTCAAGTAACGAGTTCATTATTTTCAACAACAATAGATTTCCTTATCGATATGTATCATTAACGTTTCAATTATAATGATTCATATAAATCTACATTATTTTTTCCCAGCTGAATATCAGAGACGGCGGCCTAGTGATGTAGAGATTAGCCAACCATCTAGGACATATTATTTTATTTTTCCATAGTATTGATAGAGGAAAATTGGAGCCTTTTTATGAGTAATGACGCCCATGAACATCCGAACAACTACTACGCCGATGCGTTGTCGTCCTTCCCCCGCAACGGGCTCAGTGCGTGCACAGTCACAGGTTTGTTATCTATCATCTCAATCTCCTACTCCGGCACGCACTTAAACTGGAGTCTAGCAAAGCCAACTTACGGACTTCACACTCTTACGATGAATAGAAATTGTGAAAGCCGAATGACACTTTTCGTCCGACCCGGAACTCGAACCCCGGACCTGAGACTAAATATGCTTACCGCTATACCAGGAGGCATTCAAAGTACAACAATGTCTTTTCTTTTTTATATTTCATAATTTTGTTTGTTTTTATATCATAACCACAAGAAACCATTTTAGTTTACTTTAGTAAAGGTAGGGCCATGCTGCATTGTATCGGAATTGGGCCGGCACAACCAGGATACCTTTCGTTCATACGATACCTCCGTAAAGTGACTGTCGTGTTCCTTGACATTTGTGAGTAACCGGTGCCTATCCTAATGAAAATTTGTACCCCATTTACCTTCTAAAGGGTGAACGGACACGGTAGTCTCAGAATATATGCCATGATGCATAGGAGGTAGTGCCATGCATAGAGCATTGAAAATGGCTAGCCGGAATGAGATATGGCGATTTAGGCAGCCGCCATAGCCGTCTGAATCACCATATCTCATTACGTCTAGCCATTTTCAAAAACAGTCAGTAATACGACCGGTGGAGTGAAATTACGCCAGAAAGAGTTCGCCGCTATACGATATTCAATTAAGCAAGCTTTATTGAAACAAAGTGTATCATTATCCGTCTTTTCTCTGCACGTTTCAGTTCCTAATTTTAACACTCGCTCCGTTTCTTGACATGACAACAACAATGGCGTCGATTGAGAGAAATAAAAAAGTGTGCCCAGATAGGCCCGAAGGATTATGCGGGGGCGCAGCTCCGTAGTATAAAGCTAGGCCAAGAGGCCTAATTTCATACATGTACTATCACTGCCTAAAATCAAAAGATTCAATGAGACTAAACGTCACCGCCACATTGAATAACGTCTCGCTATGACAATCCAGCTAAATATCAGCCCGCCACATACAAAACGACCCTGTTTTTCAAAATGGCTAGCCGTAATGTAATACGGCGTTTTGTACAATACGAATACGACACATTATGCGTATATGTCATAAATTTACGAGGGCTAAATTAAATTTAAATTTAAATATTCTTCCATAAATTTTCCACATAAAAAATATCCGTGCGAAGTCCACCCAGCACTACTAGTGTGATAATAAACAAAATAGATACCAAGTGTGATTTAGATGTCATTCAATTTTTAGGATTCACTTTTAGTAGCATACAACAATTTTTTAGTTTGTAGAATAGCGCCAATACACATTGGCATAGGGGTCAATTTGAGCTTTATAGCGACATCAACCTACACATGCTGTAAAGACTCTTCTTTACAGCATGTGTAGGTAAAGAAAATCGATCGCATGCAGACATCTTATGGGTCTCTACGCATAAGATGTCTGCATGCGATCGATTTTCTTAACATTGACTGAAAAGATATGCGGTAGATAGCCTCTGTGGTGTAACGGTGCGGGTGCCGCGTGGGGTCGTGGGTTCGTTCCCCAGGTCGGGCAACTGTTATTAAATGTTTCTTAGATTATTCTGAGCACTCACTACATTGTCCGGGATTGGAATGTGCCCGAAGTCTCCATAGGCTTGCCACCTATGAGATCATGGGCCTCAGTACCCTGGCTAATCGTGGGTGCTCTAGAATATCTATGGACTTACGAGATGTGAATGTACTAGCACATCTTAACCTATGTCTTCGGAGATAACAGGCGTGAAGGTACTTTGTAGTGTGATTCGTAAGGAAGATTTTAAGGTAGAAATCCGGCCCCTGTTATTTACGGGCGAAACTGGGGCGGACTAATATTTGATAGTAATTAATATGCATAGGATTGCCGATTAAATTGAAAAGTAAGAAAATATAGTTCCTAGCATACTAAGGTACTGGCGTACAGGTACCTGCTTCATACGAGAATAAAATAAATGTATAATATACATTAGTTATTTATTACATATATTTACAGAGAGGAAATTCGATGTACATAATATCACCTTGGCGGAAGAAATGACGTTCGTCTCCCAATAACTTTGAAAAAGAAATAGAAATTTACAAAAGTAATTCTAATCTGCGGAGTATTGATGTGAACACATGGGGTTTGAACCGGGTCCGGGTTTAGTAGTGGCCGTATCCGCCATATCCGGCGTATCCACCATAGCCGCCGATACCGTGTCCGTATCCGCCATAGCCGGAGTATCCGCCATAGCCGGAGTAGCCAGGGTATCCGCCATAACCGCCTAGAAGAGAATATTAATTCGAATACAAATATTTTAGGCTTCATAGGATTACGTATTTCTTTACCGTATTTTTCATCAACTGGTTGAGAATTATAGATCTATGGAAGTGGCATTTTGATTTTTTTTCACCTTCCTTAGTATTACTCATATGGCATAGGGATATTCAAGAAGACAGCTTATTCATATCCGAAAGGCCAGCATTGTATTTACGAAATCTCTGGTCGTTTTTTTTATGGAATTGGGGGGAATAGGGGGAACAATCGACTACCGACGCCCACGAACATCCACATAATTACTATGCCGATGCGTTGCCCTCCTTCATCCCACCCAATTGGCCACCGCGAAAATAGCACGAAAGCGACACTAAAGATGTCACATTACGGCGGTATTATGTGAGCGAGAGTTACCTCCCCGGTCGTGCCGGCCCGATTTGGCTGAAATGTAGTCACAACCAACGATGATGATACTTGTTTGTAAGTACAAGCAAGTATCATCATCAACGGGACGACGTCCAATGTGGAACACAATTGCATAAAGAGGAATGACGAAGACAAACACGTATTTATTTTAATTAGCGGTCCACGTCCTAATTGTAGACACAAATAACAATAGACAATTCATTTACCAAGACCGGAATATCCTCCGAGGCCGCTGTATCCGTATCCTCCGCCGTATCCGCCGTATCCGGCGTAACCGCCATAGCCAGCCGGATGCGCGGTGGTGTACGCGACCTTGCTAACAGCTACGGGGGCTGCAACACAGGTAAAGTTGCGTCAGTTAAGTATTATCAACAACAGTATACATTTCCGCCGGGCTCCCTGCGATCATACCAAAGGGTTCATAGTGGACGACACACGCGATCCTGACAGGAGTAGCAGAGGCGGGAATGAGTGGTGGGACAAATTGTCTTTTGTATACTAATAATATAAAGCTGAAGTTTGTTTGTTTGAACACGCTAGTCTCAAGAACTACTGGCTCGAGTTGCAAAGTTATTTTTGTGTTCAATACTCCATTTATCAGGGAAGGTTATAATGTTATATACCATATCGGCACGACTAATAGAACCAGAAGTAAGCGTGTGAAACCTGATGCTAGTATATAAGTGACATATGAGAAATCGGAATGGAGTAATCTATAATAACATAAAAATACATTTTAACCACTACGTGGAGGAAACCGCGCAGCTCAAAACATTAATCTAAATTCCCATCAGTGTTACAAAATATTTGTTTCAAATTCATATGTGAATTGTGATTTTATAGCCATCAGTTTATTACTTTCAATCAAAATTGTCTACGAATTCATTCCAAGTCTATGGTAAATATTGAAAAGTCATTAATGGCTTCGTATTTCTGCATCCCAAAATTATTTACCATCAAATAGGATATGCCAATGAATATTTATACGGTATTACGGAACCGTGACGCATGGCGT
>JAFELO010000742.1:119558-133879 GCA_017140195.1 Eumaeus atala
TAGACGGTAAACAATAATAAGGTCAGGCGTGCACAAAAAACGGCACGCGTCATTGATCGAATGGCGTAGCTAATGTTTAAGCAGCTGAAATTGAACAGGAAGGCCAAAGTGAGAGGTAAATGCTGCGTTGAAGCAGAAATAGGACAGCTCACCGGCTTGAAGATGGCGCGAAGGGGGAGGTACTTCTCGCTCATCTGATCGTGTGACGATGTCGAGTTTCGGGCGGTTTGTCAGCTTCCCGCGGTCCGTTGGAGGGAACGGAGGTAACAGATATGTCCATAGCTATTATACAGATGTCTCACCTAGCCCATAGATATCTACACACTTGTTATGCACACGTGTGCCTCCTTCCCACCTCCTTTCAATGGCGCAATTTTAAAATGTACTTATACTGGCATTGTTACAGAACTTTATTTTTTGTTATTTCGTGTTTATGAAACAGTATATGTGTGATAACAATTATAGTAATTATAATTACGTGTCCGTTTGTGTGCCAAGGATCAGAGGTTCTCACGGGCGGACAATATGAGGTGAGCACCCGATGTAAGGTGATATGCTAATGCTCGCTACGGCTTGCATGTCGTGAGGGGCAGTGCTAGGCATTGTTGCCGAATTGAGCGATGAATACCGTCTCATAGTGACAGTTATGTTTTGTGCAGTCGCCAGTCGCTACACACTGCACGACGAATCCGACGCATTAGAGAGAGCTTTACGATTGAAAAATTATAGCATTTGTATTTATATAGAGAAATTATGAATTCCAAGTTTGGCATCGACGTCAATAGAACAACCGGAGGATTTGGGAACTCATAAAGGGCTGTGTAGCCGCGTATTGTAGGATTTATGAGTTTCTGGTAGCGCATTGGATAGGAGAAGGAAAGAGGGCAATGCGCCTGCACAACAATTGTATTGATGTTTATAGGCATCCGTAGCAATCAAGAGGCTCCGACTACTCGTTTGCTTACACCATAAAAATCATAAAAAACTTGTCATGAATTGTTTTTGATTGATAAAAATAATATTATGATAATATAAACAAGGCTGGTAAATGAGAATTATTTAGCAATAAGAAGCAGAAATGTAACAACAAATATTCTTAACATATTGTTCTTGCAATATGATCAGATAACGTTTTCATACATATTACATTGAGTAATATACTAACGGATGATACAACGAGCAACATTCCGAAAACTTTTTCGGTACGCTCTTGTATTTTTTTACACTTTGAATACCATAATAGAGGCAGTGTACTTTGGAGTATTATTTAAGATTTTTTTGATGAATTTGATTTGAAATAGCTAAAATTGGACATAATAGAAATTAGTAACAATGTGATATGTAAATATATAAAACCAATGTCTTTTTTGTCTATTTGTGTAAACTTAACAATTTTATGAAAACTGTTTTAAATAAATAAGGGCGTAGCAACGCGCACAACTAATGTTTATCGTATTCATTTAAAAGTTGGTCGAATCAATATGTTATAAGTTAGGAAACAACGAGAAAAACGGATGTAATATCATCATAATTGGAAAATATATGATAAAATTGAAAAAACCCAAGCAGAAAAGTAATGGAGGCAATTCTTAGCCTTCTCTTAAAGTAGACGAAATGAAAAACAAAACGCCACTCACCCCCATAGCCGTATCCTGAGCCGTATCCTGAGCCGTATCCTGCTCCGTATCCTCCGCTGTACCCGCCATAGCCTCCGTAGCCTAGGCCTTCATGGCCGAGTCCGCTGTAGCCCAGGCCACCGTAGCCCAGCCCAGACAGACCGCGCTTCTCGGTCTTCTTGGCCTCCTCAGCGCATACTGCTGCTGCGACGACGGCGAGTACAATCTGGGACAAGCAATTATAACCGTGAGTTTAGTTCTGACATTCACGAATGATTTATGAGTGGACATAATATATGAATACCAATTAACACCATCGATGGGCATCTCTGATAGTGATATAAGTTAAGTATATTATTAACACATAACCCGCTCTTTGTACGATCTCTAACGCCTGTAATATAAGTTAAAGTTCAGGTTTGGGCTAAACTCGGTGTAGCTGGTTCATAAAAAATATTATTTTGATAATAAATAACTATAGCGCGAAGATGATTTGTTACTATTAAATAGTTACACAAACAAAACAATAGTTAGAACGCAAGTGACTACAACTAAGCAATGACAGGATGCGGACACAGGGTGATGATGATGAATACAATCCGACAGTAGAAGTATGCAAATTTGTTTTCACCGATTACAACACGACGGACAGACGCGGTTGCTAACTAATTGTATATGATTGTGAGTGGATAGCGAAACCAGCGATGTTTGTGGAATAATCATCAACAAGCGCCTGACCGTCTCAAGAAACTAAATTGTACTCGTCTAAATAATGAATTAGCCATAAAAGGTTGTGTGTAAAAATGCATTACTTTTCGAAAGCCGAATTACTATACATTCTTATTAAAATCGTTGTTCATTTAGGGTACGATTTTAAGGTATGGCGATGCAACTAAGGGACATCATTGATCCTACTTTTATTTTATTAAATTCGAATACAATTTGTTAAATGGTTATTTAATCCTGAAAGCAATTCCCAATCCCATTGAGATTAAAATCCATGTAGCGGTTAATCGCAAAATTAACCCCCAATCAGGTTATTTTCACTTGAATATTAGAATTGCAAAACCAAGATTTGATTACGATATAAATATGATTACTACTCACCGTATTTTTGTGATAGATATGGATTTTCGCAAAATAGTAAAGTTTATTAAATATTATTTTTCTCTACTGTTAGGAACCATCATCTTATTCCATCCGTGAGCAGGGTATAGCTTTTGGTTATATTATATTTTTGCCTATATTTTGTTTTATTGCTTGGGGCCAAAGGGGAAGTAAGAGTCTGCTTAACTTATAAAAGTATCAATTATATCATAATAATATATACACATATTGCTAAGTGATGTTTATGAATTATCACCACCTTTTAACCATCCAAGGGTCTTCGGCGATCATCACGACGGCTGAACTTCCAGTACTACCGTATTGAGATGTTTTACTGGGTATTCAATAAATGCTTACCAGGAATTTCATGTTGAGTGTTGCGGTTGGAGCTGGTCAAGTGACTGATGCCTGAGGACGGTCGCCGGCGCTTATATACCGGCGCACGCGCAGACCGCTTGGTATTGAAACATTTTTTCCTCGTCCAAGGATAATGGCGCGGAAATCTCGTGTATAACAATATTTTGGCAACGTTTGCTGTGTTGCGATCTCACTTGGAGCACACCCCCATTCGCTCATTATATTTAGCCGTCCCAATATATGCAGATGTACTTTTTATAAAACAAAGTCCCTAAAGGCTGCGGCTCTGTATGTGATCGTTTTTGTCGAAATCTACAGAACGGATCTTTATGGCATTTTCACTCGTGGATAAAGCGATTCCCAAGGAAGGTTTTAGTGTATAATTTGCCCCGATTATTTCGAGTGAACCCGGGTTGGGACGCTAGTGACTTACAGGCTTTTTGGTGACAATCAACATTCGTAGAATATTATTCTTATGCTAAGATATTGCCCTAATTCGCTCCAATGGGCAACCGGAAACCACACATCCCACGACTACATGTCTGTCATGTGAGTGAAATGTTGGTAACAGCTCTCAGGTCCTGCCGGCTCGATTAGGCTGCCATGCAGCAGGGCTCTCATGAAAAGTCCTAGTTCAATGACATCTAGGTCTAGTCTAAAATCACATCAGTATCAGGGGGCAAAGGAGAAATCACCGCCTTTTCACGACTACCAACGCAGATGAACACCGGCATGATTACTATGCCGATGCGTTGCCCATCTTTTCTCCTCCCCCCACTGGGCCACAAAATGACACATTACATCGGTATCGGTATACAGTCGTTCCGGTTCAATTCGGCAATGCAGCATGGCACAGGGACTTTAAAAGTAGTTGCCTGTCCAATGTTCCTGAGAATTTTAAAAGTAGTTGCCTGTCCAATGTTCCTGAGAATTCCGGGTTCGATTAGGAGTACTCCATCTACATTGACGAGGCAGCATTAAAACATCCAGCAGCACCCGGACCGGCACTATCCGGGCACTTCTCGCACACTCAATACCGCCTTAAAAGTGCTACACTTTCGCGTTTCCTGTATTTTGTCCACATGGGATTGTATCATAATGGACGAAGGTAGTCATCAAATGGGGACGATTCCATGGTAAGAAACTGTTTGCTCAGCATTGACATGTGACTGGAGTTTACTCCTTAAGAATAGCACGAAGCGAAAGCGTTACGCTGCAATGTTCCACGCCATTTCATTACTCATACTTTATCCACACAAAACTGCACATAAAATTGTTTCCTAAAGAATAAACTCCGAAAATAATAGTATACTCTGTAACACGTTCATTTTAAACCCAATTATAATTCCTAAATGTGTACATGTAAATAAAATTGAAGTGTCCGAGTGTTATCTATACATATAATGAAACAGTAAACCTGTGTATCTGTACATTAAATATTTTCAAGAAAAAAACACAAAAAAAAGAAACAGTTGTAGATAAAAAAATGGAAGAAAATAATTTGTCTCCCTGTTGTACACGCTAATCTCTGAAACTATAAGACGGATTCCAATAAAACTTTTTTTGATGTGTAACTAATAAGCCTGTGCAACATATAGAGTGTAACAAGGAGTAAGAGAACGCAGTCGCGGGCATCAACTAATTTGGAACAATAGATTTGCAGTTGTGTTGTGTGAAATAATTATTTAATTAAATTGTCTCTGCATATCTGTCGTTCAGATCAAATTGGTGACTTTGATGGAATTTTCTCTGAAAAATATATTAGCTTGTAGGGCAGGGTAGGTTAACTAATAAATCTCTATATCTACTTCATCATTTCAAATGTTAACAGTCCCAAAAATTCGTATAGATCTCTAGTAAATTGTTTAGCAACGAATTTGTCATAATTCAAATCCAAGTAACAGCATATCATAATTCTTTTACGAGGTAACTCCGAGGGTCTTTGTGAAGGTCCCCGGTTATGTATTCTTAATTATTTTCTGTTCGTTATCATACTGTAAAGGAACTCAAATAATTCTAATTCCACGATAAGCTGAGGTAGGAAATGGGCTAGGAGGCCACCGCATTATTTTAATACGATCGAATCCAATTACGTTGTAGGAGACATTGTAGTTTTATAAACTGTAGTATAAAATGACACAACAGTTAATAATATATTTAGTAAGTGTAAGAGAAGTGGAGGTAGGATTGCTGCAAAATCGGACTGGCACGCCGTAGATATTCCTCCAATTTACAAAATACTCAAATTCAATGTTGTCTATGCGCTCCCGTTTCATATGGTTTGGGAGAGCACGGGTGACAGCATGGAGGGGTCGAGTGTAGCACCGCAAGGCATAAGCATAAGCTCTGGTACTGCCAAACTCTGTGCACCATGCAAAGAATTAGGCTTGCTATGACTTAATCCCATTTATTATTTGCCTTTCAATATGCCATAAAATATTAGACATACATCCTATATAATTATGTCCATGTAGCCAAATTTCGGCTAAGGTTTGATAAAATATATTTCAAGACATGTCAAGTGCAATTGACATGTCTTGAAATACGGATCTATTTGCCTTATTATTCTTTTCCGATGGGACGGCTATCCGACATCATCGGAGATTAATTGGGCGCAGTACTACCAGAGCGGTGGCTCGACACTGTATACAGCCAACTTTCTGACTCCGGATTTTAAAAATATGTTGAAAATCCCAAAAAAAAAAAAGACATTTTTGCGACACGTAATTCGACCCCGGGGCCTCTCGTCTGTTGTTACCATGCTCATCACTAGACCATGAACCATACACAGTTAACATACTCTACTCCTAGCCACCCCTCGGACTATGAACCACACAAAAGGGTCTAAACTAATTACAGTCGCGTCTCAACTCGGCACATATAATGTACGT
This sequence comes from Eumaeus atala, assembly GCA_017140195.1. Classification (NCBI taxonomy): domain Eukaryota; kingdom Metazoa; phylum Arthropoda; class Insecta; order Lepidoptera; family Lycaenidae; genus Eumaeus; species Eumaeus atala. The sequence continues at coordinate 125,530 of JAFELO010000742.1, forward strand.
AATTGCGTTGCATTTTGAGATCCCATTAGAAGATACAGTTTCAGACTTGTTTAGGAGCCTGCTTTACGCAACGGACGCGTTCTGTTTGTTGCCTAACGTGTGGGATATCAATATTATTGAGACTGCCATGACGTAGTCCAGTAGATAATATGCACAACGTGGAGAACGTGTTCGAGTCCGGTCTCGGACCAAATTATCGATTTTTCAAATTTTACAAAATGTTGATGATCCATTAGAGGAGAGGTAGAAAAAAGGGCAACCCGCCTGTTTGTCATGCATTAGACGGATGTTTACGGTCGTAGATAGTCTTTAAGGCTTCGATTGTTCATTTCGATATCGATATACTATAAAAAAAACTCGTGTCCCGGAAATCAAGATAGCGGTACGATATCCTGGTCTGGTCGTGACGTAGTCCGTCCCATATTAGTAGGGGAATTGAGAGTGCGCTTGTGTGCAGGCGTGTGTGCGCGTACACGCTGTGATATTGTACCCCGACTAGTCTCCATAGAGGTGACTACCGTAACTGAAATTCGGCTAGAATAACATACGTGACTTAATGTGGAGGCTTGCCGTGAAGAGATGTGAGTGAAAAGCGAAAATTTATCCACACACCCCACGTCCACACGACCAGAGGTTACGCTGATGTGCTGTCATGCGAACTGCTCTCACCTACCTCCAGTGACTGGTATCTCTTAAGGGCCGCATGCAATAGACAAGGGAGCTGTATGGCCTACCTTTTGAATGAAAAATTTGAAGTCAGCTAGTGAGAAACTTCAAGTTCACACGTGACACTAATTGACTTGTGTTCCTTATACTTTCAGTTGCTTGGTGTCGTATGTACGTATATCTAACAGGTAGGGATGTCGCAACCACACATCAAGTGTGGACGTACTGACCGGGATGGCTGCGAGTAGCAAGATATGGGTCCTCTTGGCCTTCATTAAAAGAGGTCTTTGTTCAGCAGTGGACCGATAGGTGCAGATAATGATGAAGATGATACTAATTGGAAAATGTTGGGAACCTCACAGCAGCTGGATCACAAATTTAATAATTAAAAGAATTGTGTGTTAAGGTCGCTGCTAAAAATATTTTATAGATGTATAATAACATTGTGAATATGATGTCAAGGGCCTTCCAAGGCCTACAGTTTTACAAAGCAGTACTTACAACTTCGTGCATTAATATTCATAGTAACTTTCGGTTTCTCTTTAGTGTAGGACTATGAATCGAGTAATCCCTTTGACCCTTTTGTCGCCTACGGACGCCCATAAGCAACCACACTTACCATAGGCAAGAACACGATATCATGCGGATCTTCCTACTTCTTTTTAATGAGCTACTTCGGTATTATTTCCAACAGTAAGCACAAATCCAAGTAAACCAGAATCCTTACTGGAGGTAGATGGCAAATTGGCAAGGGTTTAGGTGCTTTGTTATGGTGAAAAGAGGAAGGGAGGAGTTAGAGGGCTCTTCTATTATATTGTGTGGGGTTTATGGGGCTAGTAAAATTGTTCCTAACCGGCACTGTTAGTCTTCAGACCGCCTCGACAGCTATACGGGCCCATGGGGTTGAATAGATCGACGTCACTTTCACATAGGGCATCTCGCACCACAAAACAACCCCATCATATTTTCGACAGTGCAATGGGTCGAGGGACTGACGCGTGTCACTCGGTTTGTGAGTTTTCGGTAGATGTGAGTGGAGAAAGGAAGATCACACGACTGCGTGTACACTATGTGAATGTGTGGTGCATGGGCGTCGGTAACTCTCAAAAAGCTCCGACAGACCACATATGCCCATGACTATAAAATTAGTCTGATTATCGTATGTCGAAAAAGAAACTCAAGACGTTGTCTCCCTCTTGGAACACGTGTCTTAAGGACATTGGTTATTACCAAATATCTCCTACTAATCGTCACATCAATCCGCTGCTGGAGATACCCCCAACAGTGAAAGTAAAGACGACCGATTACCAGTCATTCACATCCAAGACCGACTACTGCACGGAAATCAACTTCGCACCTGGTCTGGAATGGTCGACCACGTCCCCTTTCCAGACGGTCTCCGCTCTAGAAACTTCGTGGTCCTGGTTCCATCTGCCAGATGTTCATCCGTGTGTGACTAGCCTATTGCTACTTAAGCCTGTTCATTCTTCTTATGCCCGACTGATCGTTTTCTATTAAAACAAATTATAAATATTACGTCTCCTGAACACGATTCCTCTATCTGCTGCCCCTCATAACACAAGTTTTTACGAGCCTACCCTTCGCTCGTAAATATTTATTATTTTTAATGTCAATATTGGAAATCTGTATCGTCTTTTATAAAATCTTTTTTAGGGTTCCGTATCTTAAAATGTTCCATTCGGTGAACGTGTAAACGAAATGCGTGTAGCATTTCGTTTACACGTTCACCGAATAAAACCGAAACACACACAAAAACCGAATAAAACCGAAACACACACAAAAACCGAATAAAACCGAAACACACACAAAAACCGAATAAAACCGAAACACACACACAGTGAAGTTTGAAACGAATAGTAAAAGCTGCTACCAACAACGAAAAATCAGACAATCGATGAACACGACTCGGTCAGGAGAGTTCGAACAAGATGATGATGAAGATCTTAGGAGTAAAAAAAGAACGCTTATTGGATCATTTTGTTGTGTGTCTGTTGTATACGTATGTGAAGGAAACCTAAAGGTGTCCTAGGAGAATAATTAAATGTTAGGCAAGAAGTAAGACATAGAGAAATATTGGTAATTTCAATTCAATTTAAAATATTTCATTCAAAATTGCATATCTATTTTACATATCTCTTTTATACGCCGTTACTGGGTACTACTACTGATTTATAATTATAATGTCGTCCTACCTGAATTTCGGCCTCTGCGGCCATCTCTCTAACATTATATCATATGGACTGCCGGACTGAATGACCGGAGAGAAATCAAGCGCGAGACCGTCGCGTCGGCTTAACGTTCTCACCGCCGCACGGGGCGTACCACAAAATTCCTTACTCCAGGCTGTTATTAGTTGATGGAAAATTGTTTTTTTTTTCGGTGGGACCTAATATTGGTTGGCAGCGCTTGTCCAGCCTCAACAGTTCGACTGACTGGCGAAGACTTTTGTGTCTTCAGGTTTAGGGAGACAATAGCGGGACTCCTTTCCTGCAGATAGGAAGAGATGTACCGGGTTAATTGTGTACCCTATAGTAACAATTTTTGGGACCAAAAAAGGGGAAGCGGTCTCCCTCCCCATACTAGTGGGATGGTGCGCGAACGATGTCGTTTAAATTGCGATGTCGTGGATAAGGATAATTGAGCTCGTTTCATGTTTGGCTTATCTGAGGAGGCCGGCCTCCTCACCCCCCACACCCTCTGACGTAAGGAAATCAGCAAAAAGCCGTATTCTTGATATATTTATTATTAGAGCTCTCTAAAGTCGCGTTATTTTTTTCTACAAATCTAAGCTCTCAACTTACGGATTCGAACATGGGCTCGTTTCCGTAAGTGGTGTGTGAGTTCGTCATTCTGTTAGTCATATGTTTCATAGCCGTGTCACTATATGTGAGGTTTTATCGCTCGACCGGTACGAGCGGTGTGCATGGCATTGGTTATAGCGGAAAAATGCATTTACGCACCATCCAGTTTGTGTTCTTGGTTGAACTTAGCTACTGCTATCGCGATCGCGTGCGTCGCCGACGGTAACGGAATGAAAAATTGAAAATTCCAATAACACTTTAGCCTCGAGACGCGAACCCAGGACATCACGACTGTGGTCGAACATGCTTGCCACGAGACCACGAGGCAGACATATACAGGTATTTGTAGTTATAACACACAGATAAATCCTAACAAACTTATGTTTGTAATTAATTTTAAAGAATATTAGTACATGCGCTCCCGCAAAGGTAAGAATTTTTATATTGATGTCTTCAGATATTAAAATCTGCGGTCTGTAAGCATGCTGAAGTTGGCCGCCGCCATAAGATTTGATAAAGAACAAACTCGCACTAGGAGACACCGATTCCTTCCAAGGATGATCTATTCAATTCAATAACATCTAAATTTTAGTAGTGAAGATGGCTGGATTCTTCAGTGATAAACATAATCAAATCAAAAACTAGACATAACACCTCAAGACAGCAAGACATAATGAGTACTGTTTGTGTTAGTCGGAACAACTAAAAGTTATAATTGTTCGGGTGCTTTTAATAATCTGTGACTTGAAAACATCTCAGTCCATCCGTGACCATGGTCGCTGTAAAGCGTCGGGCCAGTTAAATAATTAAACAAACCGCGATAAAATCCGTAAAACTATGTTTTTTTTATAATTTGTCCTTGTCCTTTTGGTACGGAACTCTCAGCGTGTCGGACTCACGCTTGACTTGTTTTATTATGAGGAAAACGAGCAGTACTTTATCTAAGGGTAACGGAAAATCCGCTACTTCAAACCGTTTTTTGGCTCGGACGGGTGTATTGAGCCGCTACTAACGCATCGTCACTGCTTTGAGAGACAAATGCTTGCAAAGAACCTTTGAATATGTTCCTTTAAAGATATCACACAAACCAATGGACTAGTGTGAGTAAAGAACAAAAACAGAACAATCCTTAAAATAATAGCCAAAAATTAATTATTACAAACAAAATAAAATCGAAAGAAATCTTAAAAAGGAATAGGAAACAATAATATAACTGTCCGGACTAAAAATTGCGGCAGATTTTCATTAAATGACTTCGCGTCAAAATACAAAATTTCACCTGCTCCATGTTCCGAAGTCTTCAGTGCGCGTTAAGTGAAATTCTTTCCCGCGCCAAGAAGTATTATGGAATCAGCTACCCCCTTCGGTATTTATCGTAAGAAATAAAGTGTCCGATATGACGCGAAGAATAAACTCGCTGAAGTGGCAATGAGCTGGTCACACACTCAGAAGAACAGATGGCAGATGGAACAGTAAGGTTCTGGAGTAGAGGCCGCGTTTAGGAAAAAGAAGTGTTTGTCGACCGTTCACCAGGTGGGAAGACGATCTCGATGGATGCGAGATCGAAAGGGATCTTTAAATAAAGAGCCTACTTATCTCTAAAAGGCTGGCAAGGTACATGCGAGACCTCTGGTGTTACAGATGTCTGTGGGCATTGGTGATCACTGACTATCAAGTGGCCCAACTGGCCGTTTGCCTCCTATGCTATAAAAAGTTGACATAAATTAGAAAGTCAGCTATAGATATTAACTACACAATTCCTTAATTTAAGTTTTAAAGTAGCCTAGTGAGGATCTAATTGGGTCGGCTCTAAAGAAATCGAAATGTGTGCTGGGACCACATGATAGATGTGAAACCTCAACGGCCCAGGGAACTGTACTGTAAACAACATTCAATGCCAAGGAGCTTGCCAGCAATGTATGATGCTATTGCGTGACTGAGAAAGTGTAATACTAAAAGTGTGTACTAAGAAGTTTTACTTCAAATGACGTTTGAAGCTATAGGCACTAATATGAAACGCTTCGCGTTGTGAGGCACACAATAAACCAAACACAGGTGCGGCGGAGGGACAAGAGCTCGCTATGTCGTTTGACGTGAAATAAAGTCGTGGAGGAAATGTCTTCTAATTTGAGTCACTTTTTTCTTCAGCCCTCAAACTATTTCCCCGGATTTTACGAGTCCGCGTTTACTACCGGAAACTGTCGTAAAGAGTTGACGTCATTTTTATTTGTACTACAGCCATTATCATCCGGATGTCATCTGTTGGGAGCCTATTTCAATGAACACCTTAAAAATGTTATTTTGTCGTTAATCATTATATTCTTAGGGTCCAGTCCCACAACACGGAACCCATATAGGATCACTTTGTTGGTCACCTTAGAGGTTGGCTGGTCTGTCTGTACGTAAAGCCAATTTAAGTTTTCTTGCAACTTTCTTTGCAACTTTGCAGTGACTAAGAATCATGAAATTTGGCAATGCCATAATAATGAATTTTGGCTACAGCGGATATCCCTATTGAGGTGAGCCATCTGATGATTTGGACATTTCATGGTACACAAGCTTTCGTGCAGGCACGAGTACACTCACTAGTACTTGATTCTCCTACTTCTATGGAACTGCAATCTGTCACGATTGGAGCTAAATCAGGCGCAGGACCGACTGCTGAATGTACACTCCGTGGCGCGGGGATGTAAATGGCAAGTTGTCTGATCTTCCACTGGATGCAAACCCGGGACCTCACGTCTGTCTAAACAAGTGTACCACTATACCACGAGGCAATCAATGTCACACTATTACATTGTACCGAAATTGTACATGTGTACCAAATTATAACTCAATTTGATGCTGGGAATTGGGTCAAATTTTGTTTGCAGTACTTGAGCTCAGCATACATTCATACTAACTTACTTAGGTAAATATAAAGAAAAGACATACATTGCAATTCAAATAAACAGCTAGAAATCTAAACTTTAGTAAGAGGTAGTGCCATGCTGCAATGCTGCCGAATTGGGCCAGAATGGTTGGGGACCTCGCATGATACCACTCTAAAGTGGTTAAAGGTTTGTGTCTTTCCTTTGGGCCATTGAAGCTAGTTATTCGAACTGACAGTCATTAGTTTGAACACTGTTATACATTTATTCGAAATGATAGTCTTTAGTTCGCAACCAACAGTTAGTCGTAATAGTCTTTAGTCGTCACCCTGGTATACAGTTGTACGAGCTGACAGTCATTAGTCGACACTGTGGCGCAGGTACTCTGTAAGGTCACTGGAGCCCTTTGTCCCCATGAGAACAGACTCATGCCATTGACGCCTGTCACACTTCGCCGTGCCCTTGACTTTGAGTTTCTCGTGTATTGTTCGATTTACACAAACGCTCTGATGAAGACGCCAGGCATGTCATTGGTGAAAGTTACAGGATAAGTACTTGGAGCCGTTTTAATAACCACAAATAAGTATCCTAATTGGGACTTTAATTGGCATTTGTGGAACCCGCTGTGTGTTATAGCAGGTTTCAGTCGTAAGTTATATAACACATCATCTGCATGTCAAAAATACCTGTGAAACCAAAATTACGAACTTTGGTGTCACAGGTATTTTTTTTTTGGTTTATTGAAATAAAATTGTAATTCAAGAGCCTCTTGGCGATTTACCTACAAAAAAGTAGTGGACGCATTCTGCGTTGCTGCCAAATTTAGCCGCCAGAACCGGAGCGGTACCTACTTCTCGCTCATATGATACCACCGTAAAGTGACAGTCGCGTTTCATGCGGTTTGTGAGTAGAAGGTGTCCCATTGGAGGGGAGGAGAAAAAGAGAGCAACACATATTTATGACATCAATATAGCGTTGGTACTTGTCAAAACGCTTGTTCGTTTGTACCCCTATATTATAAAAAAAACCGCGCGTCACAGCCACTTTTTGATAATATTATTATGTATGTGTGTAAAAAATCACCTTAAAATGATTTTAATAGATTAACTTTACAATTCACCGCAATGTATTAAATTTTATATTTAACCACCACTGATGATAATATTATGTGCATTGTTATCAGAATAATTCGCAACTCGAGATGGTTTTGCAAGATCATTACGAGGTATGAAATATTCGTTGTGTGTGTGTTAAAATTCACAAAGTAACGGGTCGGTATCGAAGTTGCGACGTCTATGGGTTCTAGATAACACACACACATAATCTCATGTGCTAAGTGCCTAATTTAAATGTAATGCACACACATATTTAATATAATTTATTGTGTTTATCGAGTAAGTATAATTATATTTATATTTAGTCTGGCCATAACTACTGTTAGAATTAAAAATAAAATTTATTACATTTGAATTTGGAATCTGTCTTTGTTGTGTATTCTTATTTTGGCGTCAATACATTGTACAATATTGTGCAACACTAGAATGGAGTGGGGTGATAAAGAGAATAGAATCGATGTGTTAATTTTTAAAGCTCTACATACACTTCGTGTCTTTCAAATGTTTGTGTACCGGACTGTTAATATGTATATTGAGACTTCCTCTGTTTTTTCTGATTTTATCTCGGGAAATGAAGATAGCACCTAGTAACATTTCGCATAGATATTTTAAGGGATGACTTAGGACTTGTAAGAGACGCACTGGTCATTTCTTAACTGATATATTAATGACGAATAGGGTGGTGAAATCGAACCTAACCCCTACGGAAGCCTTCAGGCACTATTAATGGAGGGTCCCGGATCAGCAGGCAACAGGACCCTAGCAGCGACAGGCTGGCCTCGGCGAAAAGGCCAAACTTCACCTTCCCGAAAACTGTCTGGCTACGCTATGAGAAGAAGAAGGAAGCCATCGCCTGATAGGACTAACCTTTTTTTTT
>JAFELO010000743.1:0-10858 GCA_017140195.1 Eumaeus atala
GGTAAGCTAACTCGTAATTCGGATCTGGGTGGCAGTTGAATTTTATAATGCGACTCGTTATATATAATAGGAATCTCAGTGTTTTTAATTTTTAGAATTTTATTTTTTAAATCGATTATAGCGTCTAATTGCTTTAACAAATCATTGCCAATTAAACCTTCATATTTCGAATCGACATTATATACGTAAAATTTATGATAGCTATTGGAATTAAATATTGGTAATAATGGTATTTGCATGACTTCACTATGTCGGCTAGATGCGTGGGTACTAATCACTTCAAAGGGTTCATAGTATATATATTGCTCAAAATAATTATGTGCTTTATCAGGTCGTATAAATGACCGTGGACTACCGGTGTCGATCATAAATTTTGAATCTATTTCTGGTATATAAATATGCGGTAATTTTAAATTAGGATCACAATTAATTTCTATTATTTCTTTAGGCAGCTTGAGGCTATTATGTGAAAATTTTCGACATTCCTTTCATTGTCAGTCTGTTGGGACGGCACATGGTCTATTTCAGTTGACTCATCGCTATCCGTTGGCTGAGCAACATAATCCTCGTTATAGTTATGACTATCAGCATATGGATAAAAATCATTATAATAATTATGGGGTTCGTTATAATCAGAATATGGAGACGGTTCGTCGTTTACATTTAATTCGTGTAATCGGTTGATTTTTGGACGCGGAGCTGTTCGCATTGAAACATCGGTATTTTGTGGCTGTGTAGGCCTATAACCAAAATTATGTTGTGGTTTATAACCAAATTCTTGAGGTGGTTTGTAGCCAAACTGGTTTCATGGTTGAATATTAAACTGTTGGGGTGGTCTATATACAAATTGTGGGGGTGATTTATAACCAAGCTGGTTTGGTGCCTGATTGCCAAATTGTTGTGGTATCATTCTTGGCTGGTTATTATTAACACTAGGCCTATAACCAAATTGTGGGTTGGTATTAAAATCAGGTTTATATCCAAAGGGCATTTGTTTATTTTGCATAGCTAATGGCTGATGATATTGTTGGGCTTGATTAATTTGTGGCATACCAAATTTAAAATTTTTATTTTGTTGTATAGGTAAATTAAAGTTATTTTTAAAATTTGAAAAGATTAGCGAATTTTTATGTGTGTTATTTGATGTATATAATTTATTTTTCGCGGTATACTGATCCTGAAAATTAACTTCCTCTAAAACTATACTTAGCGCCTGTTCTAAAGTGTCGGGCGTTTTTAAGCGCACTATTCGAACCATGTACTCGGGTAAATTATATAAAAAAACATTTAGGGCCATATTGTTATAAATAATAATTTTAGTTTGTTTTATTTGTTCATTACTGATCCTGTTCACTTTTGATATTAAAGTCGAACGGACGGATTGGATCCTGTTACAAAATTCTAAATAACTTTCGTGATTTTTAATCTTTAAGCTTTCTAATTCAATTGCAATACACTCCTCGTTACGCGGATCCCCAAAATGCTGAATTAGCAGATTCTTGAAGTCCGACCATGAAACAATATCCTCACGCTCGCTTATCAGTGCAGCTGCATTGTCTACTAACCTACTCATAACACAATGCATAACATATACATTTTGCGCATCACTTCCCTTAAATTTATCAATTATATACTCGCATTTTCTTATATATAGATTTAATGGTATTTTATCTCCACCAAATAACGGGATAAGTTTTATAAATTCACGGGGAATAAGGGTAACTTGTTCCATTTTTTTTAAATATAATAAAATGCGAATAAATAAAATTCTTAAAATATGATATAGAACTTTTTAAAGTGTATATAAAAATAAATTACTATATTAATATTAATTAAACCTTTTATATTTTAACAGTAACAGTTTTATTTATATTTTCATATTATATGTAAGATCTAAGAAACTTAATTATATAAATTCTATATGTCTATGTCATTAATATTATTTACTAATTATTGTTATAAAATATTCCCTTTTAATACTTCTTTAAATCACTGATAAACTTTGTACTTATATACTTTTTAACACTTAAACTTAAACCAGATAACGTTATAACGGAAGAGGTTCTATTCCTGAAATAATGAGCAGGTAAGGAAGGTGAAAAGTTGTACTCACCAACCGGCTGCTGCATTCATTTTCTTCTCCACGGCTTGTCTCATTTATTTGGTAGGTCCTTTTGGATTACTCCCTATGTTCGCGTCTCGATGGCGAAATTATCAGAATTTTATGACGAAAACGCGACGAAACGGCACAATTTTCGGGAAAAATCCTACCGGCTGCGCCAGTCAAGTTTCCGGGAGCGAGAAATAACTTTTTAAAAATTTATTTAAACTTAAACTTAATTAAACAATTCAAAAGATTTGGATTTTAAATTGTTACTTAAACTAATACTTATTTTAATGAGACAACCGAACAGAGTTAGATGCTCTAATTGAATGCTTCAATATGTAGCATGTAAATCCGTTCATAATGTGAAAACATTCCTGGTTCACACGCTACATGATATTCCTGCGAATGAAATAGGTGCTGTCTAAGCATTAATTCTTATAGTAGGGATGGGTGAGGCTAACATAACTATCTTTATCACAAAAAAAGCAAACATTTTTGAGTTGTCGTTCTTTTCCAATATCTTCAATATTAGTGTCAGGAATTTCATTAAAAACGTGAGTTTCATTGATACTTAAATCACAAGTCGAGCTGGAAGCAACATCTTCTAGTGTTGTCTGACTATCTAAATTTGAAGCAGCATTTTCTGATATCTTACAGTTAAAATCTAAATCAGGATGTCTTGACATGCTCTGGTTATTTGAACTAGGAGCAACATCCTCTGGTGTTATTTTACTGTTTAAATTCAGTTCAAAATCTCCTGATTTTGTCTGAATATTTAAACTTGAAGAAGCAACCTCATTGCAGGAGCTTTGAGTTACGTTTCTTTGAACAGTTTCACTAATATCTACTGGAGTACTCGGTGACAAAGTGAGTGAAGTGAAGTTACTGGCATAATCTGTTTCTGATGATGAATCACGGTATTTTGCCATTAAAGCAGTAAAACTACTATAACATTGTCTATGATATCCATCTGTCTTATTTATTTGCGTCGGCAGCTCAATGTCACTGTACTTTAATTTATATTTCACACGTACACTTAAAACTTGCTGACATTTTTTTAGTTTATCACCCACGAAAAGTATTATTTTATCGTTATGACCTTTACAAAAAACACATTTTATTTTATCACTGGCCATTGTAACCAAATTAAAAAATAAACATTAAAATCAAAACAAAAACAAACATGTGACATTAGACTGACGCCATCTTGAAAACTTGCCTGTCGCGCCACTGTCGTTGTCTATCTCTCTCGCACCTTCAGCTGTCTCTCTCGGACTACTAGCATTATACTGCAATACTTTTCATGACTTTTTCATTTTAATTCAAGACTTGACAATCGAATTAATGTCTGGCAAATTTAGTTTAAGTTTTTCTTTTCATTAAATGACATAATATTAAAATTACAGACATTATAAAATACTTTGACATTTCTATGAAAAAAAAAAATCGCGTATGGCACATCGTTAGCATTGTCAAAAATGTCTGGCAATAAAAAAAGTATGTCAGGTAGACTTATTTAAAAACAAAAAATTAAAAATTACGCCTTCTAAAATGTTTTTAAAATCCAGGATTATTATCTGGACAGGTAGGATGCGCAATAATGAACGCAACCGCTAACGCCAGCCAGATAGCCCAGACTTTAACCGAAAGTTGTTACGAGTTACAGTTGATTATAATTATTTAAGGGTATATGAATTTTATAATGTTTATTACGATTATCGTTAAAATATAATATAATATAAATTAATAAAATGAAAGTTAAAGAATAGTATTATTATAATTAATTAACAAACGGAAATATGAAAATAAAGATATTATACTTATTCTTTCTTGTTATAATTAACATGATTACACAGTATTTCTTTTTTAAGGACTTTCTTCCTTTGTAAGGATTTTGTAGAATGTAATTCTTCGGAAGAATCTGAGATGTATTTCAAGTTTGAGACCTTATGCTCTAAACATTTAGAGTTACTATAATTTTTATTATAGATAGTAACACAACAACCATCACTTCTACTACATAGATATTTTTTTACTTTTGTACAATAGATACAATAAAAAAGACACTGAAATTACATAAGTGAGAGGTAAGTAATGTATGGAATATTTTGACAATGAGATGTTTCGGGTATGTCGTTAATTTGTTTCTCAAATTCTGAAAGCTGCGTGCTGGCTTTGACTAAGGAATCTAAATTGTTAAATTCGTTAAATTTTACTAGAGATATGTTTAGCTTTTTATTATTCTTAAAACTGGAACAACAAACGTCTTGGCTAAACTCGAAGTTTGATGTAGATTTACTTAAATTAGATAAAAGGTAGTCATTAGGTATAAACGTAAGTGTTTTATAGTAAGCTTTACAACTTTTAGGTAAATGTAAAATTCCTGTACCAAACAAAATTTCATCGGTACTTGAAACACGGTTTTCACAAATAAGATGACATTTGCTGGGTTCAGATTGAGATTAAATCCATCGATTATTACTTATTTTTTGAAACAAGTCTACGGACCCATGAAATATTCTTGTATCACAAGATTTTGGTAGCGCGCTAATGGCTTCGGCTAACAACATTGTTTCACAAGTAGGATTGGCGATTGTCGAATGCACCTAGGGGACAGACATAACACTCGCAACCTGCGTGTAGAATAAACGGTCAGGTGTTATTGCCAAATATTGTTTATAGGGTGCGATGAGAACATATGAGTTTGGTGTAATTATGTCAAAGGTAACAGGGAATGGAATGTTCTGGATGAAGTTATAGATTTGGGATAGAACGAGCGGTATCTTAAGTACTACAATTAGTTTATTATTATGACAGCACCATATTACCTTGCACGCGTTAATTATATGATTAATGTTATGGAGCGATAAAGCGACCGGGAGCTCGGTGTGTTTATATGTAACTCGAGGTCTTTGTATAATTGCATTGGTCCGAGTACAGTCGGATGTAAAATATTCATTCTACTCAATAATATAGCATTATTAACGTCATCGATGTAGAATGATAAAGATAGAATTATTATTTCAAGCGAACTTAATAGTATAGAAAATTGACTTTTTATATCAAGTTTATCATTAGCTTCTATAAGTTTTTCAAAAGATGTTTCAATACTAAATAAACTTTGAGTCAATAGACGTTCGTTTTCTTTTACCTTAGACATAATATTGTTGAATATAGAAATCGTCGACTTAATAATATTGATGTTATCACGCATAAGTCTTGCCAACTGATTTTCGTCCGACTGTACTTGATTTATAGCATCAGTAAACTTATTAGCGTCATTGATATCTAAGGTACCGAAGAATGTTTTTAATAAAGAGCCCGCCCCAAGTCAAATAGCCCGCGTTTATAGCGTTTGTTACTATCGGCCTGTACTAAGTAAGAAATTGAGGAAAGCTCTTTAACATTATTATTATATTGTGGCTTTAATGAATTTAGACATTCGGATTTAATTTGTGATGACTTAATGGCGTCACAATATTTTATAGTTTTTGAAACAAATATTCGATTGTATCTAAATGTGGTTGGATGTGACTTAAATCTAAATATGTTACAACATTCCAACTATCACTACTAAACTTCATGTGTAAAAGCTGGTCGTAATAAAGACCGGGACTCCCAACGATCTGTGTGACAAATTCCCCTCCATACGCGGACGTTGCGAACCTGTGGACAAGTTATAAAGTAGATTTATGGACTAGAAAGCAGGTTTAATTTCATCATAATGATGGCGAATATGTTTTCTATCTATTTGTATGGTAACGGAATGGTTTCCATTTAACTTAATTGTAGAGAAAGTGTACTTGTGTGGACGTTAGAATTGTATGCCAATACAGCAGTGCACAAGTAGAGATCCCATGTGTGTGTGTGTTTTCTACTGCGTAAGAACGCAAATATTCTTTTAAGGTGGCATGGCTTCTTTCTAGCGCACCACACGTTTGCGGATGATATGGAGATGCGTATATATGTTTTGTACCAAACAATCTTTCTAGCTGTTTGAATAAATCGGAACAAAAATTTGCACCTGGATGTGTAACTATTGACTTAGGCACACCTAGATGAGAGATTTAGTAAATGAGTGATTGAGCAGTTTCTATTGCGGAACAGGATTTCATAGGATAGGCTTGAGAGTATTTGGTCAGGTGGACTTGTGACGTCAATATGAATTTGTATTGGTTAGTTCTGGTTTCCGGTAAAGGTACGACTAAGTCTAGGTAAAGTTTTTCATTTGGTCGAGTAGCAGTAGAGTTAATAATCATAGGTGCTCTGATACAACTGCGGGTTTATTAACTTGACAAGATTTACAATTTTTTACATAACGCCTATACAATGTCTTTAGCCTATCATATATGCGAGACATACCCGGGTGACCGACTTGTAAAGAATCGTGGTTTTCTTTCAGATACGAGGAACTTCGGAAGGAGTTGGAAATAATATATCATTGTGGTATATGTATATTTTTATATTTGCATTATGAAAGAATATTATAGATTTTTGTAAAAGAGAGTTTGTTGAAAGGATCCCTAAAGTCAGAAATAGCGAACTCTTTTACATCTTCATAGCACGTCGATATCATGTCTCTATATTTTCCTAACATATTGAATATATCTTTTTAAGTGATTTCGTCGTAGTGGTAAAGGCGAAAATATAGATGTGTGAATATGTGTCTCGTTTATAGTGTTTTGAAACGTATTTAGTTCTCGTTCTGTCGTTCGTATGTCTGGTGAGTCCTCACACAATTTAGACAAGTATAAGATTTCAGAGCAATAAGGAACAGAATCGTCAAGGTCGATCGCGGACGGGTAGGTGATCAGCTTACATTAGGCTTTAAGTAGTGACTCATTATGTTCTTGGATTACGATATCATAAGATAAACTAGGTTGTTGGTTTATCTTCAAATATTTTTCCTAGGTTTCTGGTGATAAGGAATAGGCGTTACAATTGGTTATTCCTTTTCTTATGGACTACTTCTCAATTGAATACTTCGAGCTTTAAACGCCATCTAACTAACTTGGAACTCGGATCACTAATATTGAATAACCACTGTAGAGGCTTGTGGTCCGTTACTACCTTAAATTTTCTTCCGTATAAATACGGTCTAAAGGTTTTTGTACCAAATACTATCGCGAGACATTCTTTTTCAGTCTTAGAGTAGTTGCCATCAGATTGTTTATGGTGCGCGATGCAAATGCAATAGGCAAGTCTTTGTTTATTTCACCTTGTGATAAGATCGCCGATATGAAATAATTTGAAGCATCTGTAGTTAAGATGAATGGTTTTGTGAAATGGGGGTATTGTAAGATAAGTGCCGTAGTTATTTTGTTTTTCAATGAATCGAAAGCTTCTTGTCGTTGTGAGAGCCAGGAGAACTTCGTATCCTTTTTTAATAGGCTTGTCAAGGGTTTTAGTCACATGAAAGAAGTTGTCTATGAACCGTCTATAGCAACCTTCCGGGGCCTAGGAAGGACTTAATATTAGCGAGGGTTTTTTGGTACCGGGAACTTCTGAACGCATTCGATTTTCTTTGGATCTGGTTTCGCACCTTGGTCTGTAATATATGGATACTGTACTTCTCGGCATAGGAATTCGCTTTTATCGGTTTGAAGTTTTAATTTATGTTCGCGTAATTTGACGAATACAGATCTTAGGTTTTCCATATGACTTTGTAAGTCATGAGAGAAGATAATCACATCATCCAGGTATGTGAAGCAGTGGAGACCTTGGAGACCAGTAAGAACTACGTTCATTAGCCTTTGAAAGGTGGATGGTGCGTTTCTCTGTTCAAAAGGCATCCTATCAAATTGGTAGTGTCCTGGTTTACCAGAAACACCCGGAACATGTAAAGCAGTTTTCTCTGCGTCAGCTTCCTTCATTCTGACCTGATGAAAAGAAGATGCCAAATCAAGTGTCGAGAAATATTTACTATGTTCGAGCTGATCGAGGATATCTGTGATGTTGGGGATATTACAAGGATCGCCTATAGTTATTTCGTTCAGTTTCCGGTAGTCAATTATAATACGCCACTTTGGCTTTCCAGATGCGTCTTGTTTTTTTGACACTACCCATATGGGTGCTGACCAAGGACAAATAGAGGGTTTTATAATACCCTGAACAAGCATGTTTTGTACTTGTTTCTTTACTTCGTCTTTGTGACATTCTGGAAAACGATAGCTTTTTGCGTGAATAGGCGAATCTGAGGTTGTACGAATTTCGTGTTTTAGGGTGTCTGTCGACGGCAATGTGTCACCTTCCATATAGAATGTATAATGAAATTAGCTGCATTTTTTACGTAGGCTACTTTCTTCTTCACGAGTTAAGTGATCACATCTAAGTGCTCTTTGACCGCTATTGTCGTGGTCAAAGTCAGGTCTGGTCTTTTGGTAGCAAGGGTGGTTTTCATCATGACTAAAATTAAGTTCATGATTCCGAGAAGGGGAATTAGGTTCGAGAATAATGGATTCTAATGTTAGGGTAATAGGGTGAAAAGTAATAGGGTGAAAAATAACTTTACTCTCTGAAGTGTTTATAACAGTTAAATATATTTTATTATTGCTTTAACTCGCGTTAAACATTTAGAGAACATGAGTTTAGGATAAGCGTCGATGCTAGTGGTTAACATTAGCCCTTCTTGTATTTCGGGATTGGAGACCGGACACTCAATTATCATCTCACTGCGAGCTGGTATTGTGTAGTAAATCGGATCAGGAGTTTTAAGTTCGAAATAAACTGTTTGTTCATTACTCAATAACTGTAACTGAGATTTGTGATAAGATATGGATGCACTGTAGGGCGACAGAAAGTTTGTTCCTATAATTCCGTCGAAATCAAGGTAAACGTTTGGATATGGCATGGAAGGAAAAAGGAAATGAAATATTTTGGTCGTGTATAATTGTTAAAGGGGAAACTGCCTTTGGTTTCGACGTGTGATCCAATATCATTAATTCCTTTAAACTTAACTACATGGGAATCGAGTGTTGGTTGCTTGGACAGGCTAGAGCTCTTTACGAGGCAGATGGAACTGCCTCTATCTATTAAGAATTTAAGTTATTTTCAGAATGCGAAGTATTTACTTTTATAAATGGTTATGACGTTTTTTTATTTTGTGAGATATCGTAAACCATCGGACATTCTTCCGATATGTTTATGTAACCATCTAATAGATCTTGATAAGACTCGTGGCACTTTCAGGAGCCTGATGTTAAAGAAGTAGACACGTTACTGATTGGCTTGCGAGCCGAAATGGAAAGTAACGGAGTTTTTGTATCAATGGATTTAGCGTATTTACCACTACCAATGGACTGTTCAGCCTAAATGGAAGATAGCGGCGAATTGCTTTTAAAGGATTTCGAGTGACCACTACCAATTGGCTGTTGAGCCAAAACAGAAGATGGTGATGATTTGATTGCGAAGGATTTAGGGTAACTAACTATATCAATGGGCCTGTGAGCCGAATTAGAAGATAATGGTGACTGAGGTTCTGGAGGGACGCGAGGGTTATTGTTAGTGCCGTAATGTTGGGATCCTCGTTGGCACTGATACGTGGACCCAGGGATTAGTTTAAATAATCATTATTTTCGTGTTGATCTTGCGTGTACAATGTTTCAGGAGGGACTTTATATGGTCTTGCTTATAAGTTTTAAAAGAATTAGAAACATCGTCATTATTACTATTATTGTTAAGTCTGGAATTATTGTATGCTCGTTTCCTACATTGGGATATGTCGTGCCCTGGTTTTTTGCAATACCTGCAAAAAACTGGCGTGTGACTGTTTCTATAAGCCGACTGCTGACTATGATATTCGCGTGTATGCGTGTGAACGTCGCGTCTTGCAACATGACGACAGTCAGATTCAGAATGCCCTGTTATGTTACACTTTTTACATATTTTTAGATTGATTGTGAAATTTTTACTCAAGTTGATAATCTTTTCCGCCTCTATAGCTATTTTAATGACGGCATTAAGATTCTTAGGATCTCCACATCGTACAAAGTTGCTTATGTTGAGACAACCCCAAAGTGAATGTGTACAAAGCTAAATCTTCAGTCATGGCTATGCGACCTGCCAATTCCTTTTTTTAACGAGTCGGAATTATGTATTTCGGATTGTAGACTTGTACGAGGGTGGATCTTCTAAGCCCGACCAAGAAAATGAAAAAAAAGTTTATCTAAATTTATTTTTATTTTCCGACATAGTCTCCACCTAGTTCGACACACTTCTTCCACCTGTCCTGCAACTTGTTTATCCCCTCGAAAAAAAAAGATACCGGAAGGTCGGTGAAATAATCGTTTACTGCGACTATTTTTTTTTACGCGGGGAAACGCATTTACGCGCCTTCACTGGCCCTGGGTGGGTCCAGTGGTGTGTGGGGCTCGCGGCACATTATATAGTGCCGAATACCCACAAAAACCACCGCGAGTGCCACCAGTGCCGTCTTTGATGAGGTGCCCCGGAACAACAAATCATCACGGCACCTCGACGGCAAGTCAGCCCCCGAAGAGACCGACGCCACCTCCACAGATGGGGTTGTCCCGCACCACAGGACAACCCCACCGACTTTGGGACAGTGCAATGGGGTGAGGTTCCCATCCTCGCCCCTTGCCCCGTGCGCAAATGCGCCGCCACTTCTTGCTCTTTTGTCCCCTCTTCATATAGGAGGAGTACTAAGAACCATACTTACTCACCCCACCGCACAGCGGGAGGGCCTCAGTTAAAAAGGCCAAAAATTTTCAAAAATTTAAAAAATATAATTTG
>JAFELO010000743.1:11090-25520 GCA_017140195.1 Eumaeus atala
GCGGCCCCGGTCGCCATGGAGGTACAACCTCCCGCGACCGCAAGCAACAAGCGTCCACCACCCATCATTGTCCACCTATCTATCTCCCGAGTGCAAGGAGATATATAACGTCCGAGCAATCAGCAAAGTGACGAACTTCCGCGTCGAGCCCGCGAATAAGAGGAGGGCACCAGGCCAATGCCACCGGTGCCAACTCTACGGGCACTCGGCGCGAAATTGTTACGGGCGCCCCCGGTGCGTTAAGTGCCTGGGCGATCACGCCACCGCGGATTGTCTCAGAGACAGGAATTCCGCGGAACCTCCCGCATGCGTGCTGTGTGGCCAGTTGGGCCACACGGCCAATTACAAGGGGTGCCCAAAGGCCCCCAAGATTTACAAGAAGAGGGCCCAGAAGCCCTAAGGGACACCGAGGCCCCCACCCAGGGGACCGAGAGCCCCACAAGCGCCGGCACAAAAGCGCGAAGCAGGTCGAGTACATCCCTGCCCCCCTACCCACCACGAACGCGTGGTCCCGACCGTTGAGGGCCACAGGTCCCCCAGCGGCACAGAAACCCCTCTTCCCTACCCCCCCGCAGCTGCAGAGGGCATCGAAGCCCCGGGCACCCGAGGATAAACGCGGCCGCGCCGCAGAAGGCGACTCCGCCTCAAAAGCCACAACACGCACCCCCACAGGGCTACAGGGCCGAGAGCATAGTCGCAGATTTTGAATTCTTGGCGGAATTCATAAGGGCAGTGGACACGGAAGAGGTCCAGCTATTCGCCCGAAAAGTGAAATATGGCACCATGGCGGAGAAGATCCAAGCCATGGTGGATCATTCAGCGCTGGTCGACACGATCAAGCGCATGACCAAATAAGCCTCCAATGGCTACGACGGGGAGGATTAAACCACTCTCATTGCGATTGGTGTCGTTCAACGCGAACGGCATCAGATCCAACATACATGAGATGCGGGACTTCCTCCCACGTAACAAAGTAGACATCCTACTAGTGCAGGAATCGTTTTTAAAACCGACACAAGCAAATCCGCGTATCAGCAATTATAATATCATTCGGAATGATAGAACTCGATCCCGTCTTGGAGGTACGGCCATATGTTACAAGAGAGCGTTACAACAGTGTAACGCTCTCTTGTATCACACACACTCTCACACTCGGCATATAGATCCCTCTCGACCCGCCCCCGCTAGAAAATCTAGAAGTCTCATTATGCAAACTATGCATGATCGGCCATCAGCCCATCACCATAGTCTCTGCATACCAACCCAGCCAGAAGCCGCTCCTAGTCAGCGACCTGAAAGCCGTCTTAATATCTTAGACCAAGACGACCCTGTCATTCTGGCCGGGGACCTGTACGCCCACCACAATAACTGGGGCAGCAGGCACAACAAAAGACATGGAACCACAGTATCAGATTTTGCCGATGACCATAACATCGTCATCAACGCGCCGTATACGCCGACCCGTTACGCTCACGCGAACGCGCGGAATATACAATCTCCCAGCACGATCGACATCTCAATGTTCAAAAGCGTCTCACTCGCCATAAAGACGGCTGAAACGCTACACGAACTGAGCTCGGATCATAGGCCCATCTTAATAGAAATAGGCTACGACAGGACTAGAAACACAGAGAGGATCACAAAGAAGATCATCGATTATAAACTATTGAAAGATAAGTTTATAAACCTCAAATCGAGCGACCTCGATATAGTCCCACACGTCATAGACACCCCACAGGCCGCCATCGCGGCCTCCTCGAATGTCAACAACTTAATTGTGACGCTCGGCGTTACAATATAAAAGAATCTGTTTGTTTGGAAAACAAAAGATTTATATCTGTTTGGGCGCACAAATTTTTTTCACAACCTCAATCCTTTTTTATTGTTATAATTATAGTGCCATCGCGAAACAGACTAATATTGAGTATTTTATACAAAATAAATCGTGTTGAACAGTTTGTCACTCCTATTTTATTTTATCGTACCAGACTCGATTATGCGCGCCCAAGGCATGGTGCATGAAATCAATGATTTAAACAATTTTAAAATTTCATGTTACATCCAGGAGCCGCATTGAGACTGTCAATTTTGAATTAAGATGTATATATACTTTCAATTTCAGATTATTTACTCGAAGCGAGGAAAAATAAGACAAGTCACATAAGGACGCGAATTCGCTTCCATGGCACCGGAAAAAAAATTGCTAGGACGTGAACTCGCGTCTAAGGAACGGAATGGTTTAATGCAGCAGACACAGTTAATACCTTTTAATCTGTAGTTATGTACTCCAATTATTGTTTTTAGATAGATCACTGAATGCTCGTACCAAGACTAGTTCCTAAATGAACGCCTCAAAAATCCTAGAAAAATCACGTCAAAATAAAACATCCTTCAACTGATCAAAACGCCGTACAAAACATCTTTCAACGATCACGCTTCAGACATTTCAATTAAATGAAATATAGTTGTAGACCAAACATTGCTAATATGTAAATCAATGATATCAAGTAAAATATTTTGACACAAACACAATGTCTGGTTAAATGTTATGTCATAGTAATTTCTGGCACGTCTCAAAAATAAATAGTAGCTTGTGTAGTAACCAAGCACTTTACTGGTATTCGAACATTGTTCCGAACACTCTCTCATCTCCGCTTCCACATTGAACCACAAATAAGCGCAAAATCTCGAATTAGCTTTTAAAAACACCTTCTCATAAGTATCAAGTAAGTGCCACATAAGATTCAGATTGGCAATAATATAGTCACGCGGCGCTACCTCACTTACAGTCCCTGGGTGGAATCAGTCCTCTTTGGCGAGAATCTCCGCACCACGGAATCCAAGGCCCTGACGGAGGCTAGTCCCAATTTTCATATTTATTTTTGTGTTCTATTTAAATATACCTTTTTATATGTGCCGTGTAATATATCTTATAATGAGGTATGTAGGTAGTAACGATTGTAATGAAATGTGTAACAGTGTACATAAGTGTCGTATTTGAGATATTTAATGAAAACCGATTTATACATAACTATTATATTTACTAAGTAGATTTTTGTTTAATATTAATTATTTTAATATTATTATTAATAAGTGAACTGACATGTAAAATATAGAATGAGTGCTCTTCTTTAAAAATTAAGATTAAGTTTGGATTTATCAAGATTTAGTAAAATTCTATGAAATATATCTGCCTTTGGAAAGACTCCAAATGGATTTATTTGAATTTGATAAATCTGTACTGAGCTAGGGTTGTACCATTAAAAATATATAGGGAAACCTATGGATATAATAAAAACTTGCACTTTTAGAGATATTTGATAATTTTTCTATTATTCGATTAGTTAAGGAATAAAACTGATAAAATTTGAATCTGGATTATTGCATAGTAACCAAATAAAAACAGTAAACAATAAATATATCTGCAAAATGTAGGTAACAAAAGGTGTCAAAATTGTTTGCATTCTTCTAATTCGTTCTTCAATTAAAGCGAAAATCCGGTCTGCGTGTGGAATGGAATGTCTAGTGACGGGAAATATAATTTCAATAATTTTAAGTTTTTGTTGATTTGTGTAGAGCCAGTTCATAAAAGCACCTAGTGAAATGGAATTTTTATTCTGGTCTCCACAGCCATCAGCCATGAGTCGAATTTTTTCGATACGTTCTGTATTAAGTTTATATAAACAGTCGATCAACGTAGAACAAATTTCGTTCGATCCTTTACCAATGGTAAAATTATAAATGAGTAGTTGGCGTGAATAGTAGACGCATTGGTCTGGTATCTTTAGGAGTGGTAAATTCTTTTGGCAATCAAAAGACAGGAGAATTTGGATTTCTTCTTGTTTTTGAAGGAGCTGAAAAAAAGCCTTTACGCCAAGCTTATGAATTCCCAGTTCTGTCATGAGTTTGACTTTTTTCTGATCGTTTTTTCTACTTTGATTTTTTCCGACAATTGGAGACAGGTTGAACGCACATACTGCTTTGGGCTACCAAACCCAATTTTAAATCTGGTTACGAAAATTTTGCGAAACTTTTTCTAAAAAAACTTAAACTGACTGAAAATTGTGGAAAAGATTGATCGCAGTACATATCCCATAACTTTTTTTTATTTAGTTCCGCGTGTCTGATACTGACGTCTTGGTTTATCTCGGAAATAATAATTTTCTAGAGTTCTTAATGCTTTAATGAAATTTTCAATGGCTTCCTTGCGTGAACGATATGAGTGAGATTTTGTATCACCGCCTCGTTTTTCGTATGGCATTTCTCCTGAAACATAATGCCGTTTAGTCACACTCTATTCTGGACTTTTTATGTTCAGTATCCCCAAAAACGCATTTTTGAACACAGGGATTAATACCCTATCTATCTTCTTGCGGACGAAGTATTTTAGAGCAATTTGTCATCCTGGCATGCTGCCTGTTTTTGTACGTTTTCTTGGTACAGTTGTGGATATGACATAATTGACTAGAAAATTATCATGTTCAACTTTATAACTGGTTCTGTACTGGTACTGGTTTACTAGGTTGGCGAGATGAACATCTGAGATAAAAGAATCGTTTAGTTGGTTATTCTCGAACGCTTATTGCTTATTAAGAAGATACAACACTCCTAAATATTTTGAGCGAGCGTGACAGCACAAAAAATATAATACTCAATAAAACATAAAGTTATAGGCGGTGTTAGGAACTAGTGTGTTAGATGTGTAAAATAAATAAATAACAAGAAAATTGTGAATTCTCAACAGCGATATGTTTAGTCCAGAAACGTGTACACAATAAAATCATATTTTTAGTTCATTTTATTTTAATTATATCCATGCATTCAAAACAAAAAAGAATTTAAATTTCATAATATTTGCTAGCTACAAACTACAACATGCACTTATTTTCTAATTTAACACTTACAATTTTCTCTCATATACCTACGCAAATTAAATCGGGCAGTGTATTTCGTAAATAACGTAATACGGAAATTTATTCTCAAAAATCAATTGTACACGACTCAGATAGATTTGTCGGCATTTGTTAAAAACGATCTGAGGGATTAACCTGAATTTGCTAAATAAAGCAATTAAGTTATAACGATTTTTCATTTAAAAAATATGCGGATTTATTTGATTCTGTGAAAATAGCTCGAAAATAATCAAAAGTGGAGTTATCGGAGTTTGAAGTTCGGGGACACATATGCACTGTCCTAAATAAAGTTATTATAAGGAACGCTTGTAATAATTCACATCAAATATATATTTTCATAATAAATTTAAACATTGTTCCAAATGGTTTCAGATATACTCTCGGGACTGAAAAATAGTATGAACAGTGATAAGAAATATTTCGATTTGAGAATTTTAGAGATTGTTGCTTATAAACATGATGTTGATATTATAATATTAAGATAATTAATTTAATTTATGTATGCAAATTTATACTGTAGAAATCATTCATTTTTTATACATAAAGTAATCTTTGACTTTTATTTTGATTTGTGGGTTCCTAGAAAATTCACCCGAATGAATTTCTAGGACATTATAAAAATACTACCTTTTAATATACGTGCGGTTTATAAATTTGATGCATTATGCAATTTCCTTCATTTTCTCCTTTTGTTCCTTTAATAATCTCAAACTACTTACAGTTTATGCTCGTCGCCAATGTAAAGTCTACTCTATTTTAGTAACAATTTAATTCTGCGTCATTAACAATCCGGAAGATCTTGCGTTCAATTTCCGCCTTTATTTCATTAGGCACTTCTTTTACGTTACTTACCATGCTTTTTGATATCTTGACAATGTTTGTTGACGAATTTCAATGCGTGTGTTGAAATTAATGTTAACTAACACTCGTAAAGCTCAGTGAAAATAATATAATATTTCAATTGTAGTCATATATATTTTATCTAAATCATATTAACCCTTAAATCCATAAATTAATGAATTTTATTTAAAAGTAGGGTTATAATATTTCAAATGAGTGAAAATCGGAAAAAAAATTATAAGTCATATCTTCTAGGGTTTTTATTGAAAGATATTAATGTTTCTTTTCTGGTACACTATGCGCTTTGCATAGTGTACCAGAAAATAAACAGTAGATATAAAAATCGTTTAGTTAGTATGAAAGAGATTGAAGCAGTCGTTTCCTTTCTTGGAACAAAGAAATACATTGAACTTTGTGCATTCCATGAAACTTTCCAGCTCACATCCAGGCCTCATGCATCTCATGCAACATTTTCAGTTTTTACTTGGTTGTGACCAAGATTATCACGACGGACGTCAACAGCCGGTAAAACTTGGCATCTTCTTTTCTTTTTGCTTGAGGTCCTGCGGCCTCGACACTACTGTTATTTGGACGACCTCTAGTGGGTTGACTCACGGCACCGTAAGTACATAGTACATCAGCAATCTCTGTCCTAAACTCTGCTAGATTAGATAGATGAGTTTTCTCGGTTCCAGTCCCTTTTTTGGTCTCAACCGATTTGTATAGAACCCATGAGTTTATTATTGCGACGTCTAGAAGATGGTGGAAAATTTTCATATACCACTTTCTGGTTTTTACTTTTATTCTGTAGTTGTCCCAAAAAGGAATCCATGAGATCAAAGCCCCCCGGCCTTGTACTCCTTGACGATTTTTGGGCAGTCTATAGAGATCTTTTTCTTGTCGGCTTTGCCATACCGTTCTATACTCTCGACTGGTTCAGCGCCTACATAAGTGGAGAGCAGTACCACCTGCTTATTACCTTTCCTGTCAACAGACGTAACATCTACTCCATCGACATTTGTAGTAAATTCCACATACGATTCCCTCTAGGAACTAGTTTCTTTGTCACGTCTTTTCAGCATTCCATAGCAGCAATGGATGGGAAACATGTTATACTACAGTCGCCTATAAATAGTGGCAAAGATTATGACTTACAAATCATTTCCCAGTATTATTGTTTATTATTATTATTTTTTGCTTTAGTTGACTCCAATTATAATTCCATATCAGATGGCGGTGTCTTTAAAAACACTAATTCATATAAAAAAACTCGAAAAAAGGAACTTTATATTCCTCCGCCAGAAACCTTACAAATACCTTAAGAAAATGCAGTCCCCTATTTTATTCTAGGAGATAACGCTTTTGCCTTTAATGAGTACACAATGAAACTTATA
This sequence comes from Eumaeus atala, assembly GCA_017140195.1. NCBI lineage: Eukaryota > Metazoa > Arthropoda > Insecta > Lepidoptera > Lycaenidae > Eumaeus > Eumaeus atala. Next base: position 18,238 of record JAFELO010000743.1, read on the forward strand.
AGGCACTCCAGAACATGGTTCAATGGAAAGGATATTCAATTACAAGTTATCCAGAGCTAGGAGAATAATTGAGAATGCCTTTGGATTTTAAGTTCTAAACTCAGAGTACTGAGGAAGCCCTTATTATTAGGACCAAAAATAGCCACGAAAGTCGTGTTGACTACAATATACTTATATAACTACTTGCGAAGAGATCAAAACTCTTCTCAAAAGTTCACTCTCTCGGGATCATTCGACGCCAAAGTCGAAGGAACAGTAATACCTTGTTGCTGGCGGCAGGATACAGAAATGTCATGAATGTTACCTATTCTAGTTATTCCACGGCGAGGAGGAGTTTTCCTAAAATAACCGAAACAAGTTAAGAAGACAATCAAAGATAAACAAGAATAAAGGCATAAAAGAGGTCAAACACCAAAGACTTCGTAATATGAATATAATGCTACTTATCAGTTACTTTCAGTTTACTAAATTGCACTTAAATGTAAATAAACTAGTTTTGTTTTGAGTAGTACATATCACCATGGCCTGTAACATATTCCGGTAGTTCTTTATTTTGTTAGTTATTATTTTAGTTAAATAAAGCGCCTGCTTAGTTCTAAATTCAAATTATTATTCACAATATGGACATAGAATTGATTTCCGTTTGTATTCGGAAAATGCAATGATTGCCAACCAATGGCCGACAGACTTAAAGAATAGTCATATAAAGATGACTGCAATACGGCCACAAAATGGCCGACTTTATATTCTTTAAAACACCCTTGTCATGTGTATCAAATAAAAGATCTTAGGTAACAGAATACTACAAAGTCTAAAAACATAAAATATTATAAATTCCTGATCCTATGATACGGCTTTCGTTTTCATGTGACCTATCCCTCCTATATGATCCTAACAAAGACTCCATCTTTTTAAGTCTGTTATGTTCATTGGAATGTTCATTTCCTGGTTTATATTTCGCCATGCATCTTCTCTTCGTCCTCTATTAGTATAATCAGGACATTGCACGTCCCACAGTAAACTACTGTATGAACTAGTATTGGTACAATTGTATCAAGAATATTGGTTATCATTTTACGACTAACTTTATCTGTACCCACAGCATTGGACGGTATAGACAATATATTTATCTTTACGTAACTCATAGAGACTTCATAAAAGTGAAGGGTGGGATGCATGACTTTAGAACACGGGAAATAGTTGTAAGTGTAATTTCTCTCTCTGCAGACGGGCATTCCGAGTGGGATATGGCAACCCCGTTGCCACTCTCCCGCTAGGATACGGCCCGCCGCTTCTCCCAAAGCAACAACCTACTGTTTCTACAATTTGTTGTTGACTACAATTATATGCAGTAAGAATATTTAATAGATTAAGCATACATTATAAAATAATAGACAGTTAACCCTTATTTGCGTGATTTTTATTTTATGAAATAAATCAGGCTGGTGAATTTGATGATAAAAGGAAAAAATAAAAAAAAATCCTAGTGTAAATATGTAATATGAAAATTATAAATAATAATATGATGGAAATTTACATCATTATGTGATGTAACATGTGTACCTCGATACTAAATAAATAAAGAATAGAATGTGTTTGTAAAATCTTTAATCTTTATGATAATTTAAAAAGCAATTATTGTTTTTATTAAGACACAAGTTAACTTTGTATTTCCCTCATAACATTGTGGAATATCCTTTACATTTGGGGTATTTGCACCCAAGTAACCCACCGACTGTTGGCCAATGCTCAAGACCATCTATCCTTAGATCTTTCGGTGGCGGAAGATCTGGAGAACCTTTTCTTTTTTGTCAGCAATTTTTCTTCAGGGAAGCTGCTGCTGACTGCATAAGATAAAGCCTAATTCATTTATACATTGGCTCATTGTAAGAAGACTCTTTTGAGATTCACCCCTTTCCTGAGCATTTTTTTTTTATAGATAATCCAAGAGTTTATTATGACAAGGTCAAATAAATGAAAAAAAAATACGCAGGTACCATTTTTTAGACCTTATAATAATACGGTTTCTGCCCAAAAAGCTATTCATGAGGTCAACTTCTTGGGCAATAAACGGGCAGGTGGTGTCAATATTTTCTTTTTTTAATTTGACACATCTGTTGACATTAGTCACCGGCAATGCTCCAGCTTAAGTAGGTAACAATGTTACTACCTTATTGTCTTTAAAACCTACACATGACATATCAACTGACATATAACTAGTTCCAGGCACCGATTCCTTCATGAAGTCTTTTTTTTTTTCAGGTAATTTGTTTTTTGGTATCCTTTTTACTTGTACAGTCCGCACTGTGTGAATTCTTGCTTTAGCTAGGAAATATACCAATGCAAAGATGTATAAAAGTTGTCAAAGTATATAATGTGGTTCATTTTTCTTGACACTCCCGGAAGTAAACGTACCACCACATTTCCGGTTGCACCGAGATCTGGTTCATCTGGGAGTTTGTCCGACTTGCCTTGTCCAAAATATATTTCGAATTTGTGGGCATAGCCCATCAAATCGCAAAGCACATACAATTTAAAACACCATTTATGGGGCTTATTGGTTAAATATTTCTTCAGAAAGTCCCCTATTTTTGTAGAACACATCTGTTCATCCACGCTTAATCTTAGAGTCATTTGAAGTGTAGCAAACCTATCATGGAAGTGCTGGATTACTGGGCGGATTTTAAATAGCCTGTCATGTTCTGGATGACCTATAGGTTTGTGTAGTTCATTGTTGTTGAAATGTAAGGATAATTTTATTTTCTCAAATTTGTTCAGTGGCATTGATGAATAAATTGGCTCACTGAAATGTTCGCACCCGTCCACTACGAAACGACTTCCGCGCTTTCTGTCCGTCATACAAAGGCGATATGACTGGATAATACAGACATCCGCCTCGGTCTGTACCGCGTCTAGTTTCCTGGCGCCTTCCAGTCACAAGGCTATCCCGGTAGCGCGTCCTCTGTAGCAGTAATGAAAACGGCACAGACAGTCCGGGCTATTTTCATTTCTACGTGCACTGCTGAGCCGCTCCGTCTCATGAATACTGGTTGGCCTTGACCACTCTGGTGCCGGAATCGAGATCTGAGCCTCTCCATATTTGTCATTCGATCATTCAGCTGAGCTATCTCGGCTACAATCATGGCCGCGTCGGCAGATAGAGGTTGCGCTGATGATGTATACGCCGACATTGCCCCTATCTGTGTCTTGGGAGAGCTTTCCATTACCTTATCTGCTAGCTCAGCTAGTTTGCTAAGATCTTTCTTGTCCACTACGATACTCCTCTATAACCCACGATGGCAAATGGTTCTGCCACAAAATGATTAATGTGGAATCTGGCACTTTGGTTGGCTTTCAAGTTGTTTTAGAACAATATGTTTGGAGAACTCCGTCAATTGTGTTGGGTCTGCAAGATAATTATGATCAGGAGCAATTTGTGGCTTCGTCGTTCAGTTTCCGCCAGTTCTACAAGATATATATGGCGGTCTAAACTTCTGTTAACGCTTAATGCGAATAATTAATAACACAATTATGCGCATGGGGTCTTGAGTGACAAAAAAATATTGGGACAGGAGTATCAAAAAGGAATAGAACTTAATGAACTTCTATAGTAATTAATATACTTAACTTTAAGAATCAAATACTGTGACACTAAAAATATTTAAAAAAAAAAAACAGTATACCTCTCTTTAAACATTTTTTTGGCATAGCCGAGATCAACTTAAAAAATAAAAATTATTCAGTCGCATCAGCGGATTATTCTGTTCTGCATCCGCCGCAGTAAATTCTTGAGTGTTGCTCACAAATAAATTTACGAAACTTAAAACATTTTGTTGGCACTTGACATGACGAACAGCGTCCGCGCTTGGCTGTGGATTGATAAACCGCCTCATTCACATTATAAACGTCGCTGGTACAGCACGTAGCTGTATTCGACGTTTTTGGTGATCTTGCACAAGTTCCATTGCGTTCTGGACAATTTTTTTATGGAAAAGGGATTCGTATTCTGCGTCGCACCAACGAGTGAATCGCGATCCTATCGTGTACATCATTGTATATTTTAACTCTGTCATCCCATAAGGAAAGGCGTTGTAAGGCGTAATCGAAAAAGTTCATCCACCATTGTCCACATTATATAGCGGGGTTAGATCGCATATCAAGTAACATTCCCGCGTTTACCAACTTCTCCTCATCTGCTGAACCACTTGAGACGATGGAGTCGCGATATCCGCAGTAGAACCACAGTCTTTCAATGTCTCAGCGTTTGTACGTTTGCTGGAAAAGTTAATTTTTTTTCTCTATGAGCTTTACGTAATCTCTGTGTTGGCCGGGGCTCATTAACACTCCGCAATAGTTTCGCATCGTGTAGCCTCTAAGTTAGTATACGTTGTTTATTCACTTGCGGTCATGAAGCTGAAATCAGAGATCATGTACTTTGGGAATGTGACTTGTAAAAACGAGCGAAATATCATGTTGGACGGCATCCAACGGACGACAGTGGGCCTAGTTTATCACCAGGATTTGATCGCAACGGCACAGAGTTTTAGGCAATTTAGGACATTTGCGCATACATGGCACGCGAAGCGGAAGGATAGGTAATGACGTAGCTGCATCGAGATAATTAGGACTGACAAGGCCGATGACAACTACTGTCTATGTGATGTCAGGCCTGAGAAAGGGGAGAGTGAAATAACAAGAGGGAACTTAAATAATGTGTAGGGAGTCAAGAATTGCACGTAGGGGAACAACCAAGCAAAGAAGCAGACCCCCGTGCACCTTTCATGGTTCGCTCCGTATACCGAGAGGTGGGTAGGAGGTGGGTAAGTGTACTGTGGCTCGAACCCCAGTCTTTTTAGCTCCACTATGATCTCTTCTGGTTTGGTTTTTTTCTAAGAGGCCCCGTATGGCCACCTTCACAAACTTTTCATACAGTATGAGTGCCACGCGACTCCCTCGGTGCGCTCCAGGTCGCAACAAGTACTGAATGGTGCGGTACTCGTCTTCGTCGCGTGGCGTCGGCAACGGACTGATAGCTGACGCTATACTATGTTTACTCGGGATGAGTCATCTGCCACCGTATGTAGGATGACTAGAGAAGCATGGTTGAGTTGGAGTAACTGGTACTGTAGCTCCATCAATATGAGTATCATTAATTTCCTGAAAAAGCCATGAAGTTTATGTAAATTAATTGGCCTCTAAAAATCATGTTTATATATGTGTATATGTGTTGTCTCAATATAGGGTTACAGTTTCGTATATCACAGAGCTTCCAACAAATTAAGGATCTTCACTTTTCAATGTTATACACATTTTGTGGTCTCAGCTTAACTAATATTTTCTATGAAAAGTCAATATTTATTTACAATGTTTTCTTTTACATAATACATTATATTTCCTAAGATAATATTAACCTCTTTATTTCTCTTTATTTACCTCTAAAGGTAAAGGTTTTAGGAATGCATTATTTCGGATGGACATTTAACACAAGGACTTCTGTTCAAGTTATCACTTCGTTTATTGCTTAACATTTTATGCTGTCGGTGTAAACTTTTGAGTGATTTTTCACTAGACCAGTTCTCACGGATAACATAATTCAGCCCAATCTATAGCCCTAGAATAAGTGATTTATAGACATTAAACTTACATAATACCCCTGAACGGGCATATAAATATATGCACGATGGACGATTATTGTATATAAATAATAAATACTTTAAACGGCCATGTTTATCCTCCCCAGTTGGTCCGGCTGGAGCATCTCCGTGATGGGGGCCGACGGAGCGCGTAGCTTGTTCCGCGGCCATTTATACGGTCGGCCCCAGGGATCCCTATCGAGATCCCTTACGAGCTCCAGCTGGGCCTCCTTAGCTCGGCTAAAGGATCTTTACCTTCCTGCGCAGCCTGTCGTCCCTGTCGGCCGGACAATTCGGCCGTCCACCAATAGAGCGCCCGCCGCTGGGGCGGACTCTTCGCGGGCGGCATGGCCGCTCTCCTCACCGTAGTGAATGCGTCGCGGAGCCGACCAGCCGCCTCGTCCACCCCCAACTCCGACAGCGGCGGGAGGCTCCAACGGCCGACGATGGCGGCCTCCTCTGCCAGCTCCCGGTTGAGCCTAGTGAGAGCCCAACGCGGAAACCGGCTCTTCCCCCAAGACGACGACGACGACGACGTTGACGTCGGACGAACGGAATTAGGAGACACCCCGAACCGTATGTAGCGGTGGTCCGAGAGTGTCTCCACCTCCGTCTCCACCCTCCACCGCTACACTCTGCGTGCTATGGCCGGCGTGGCGAAAGTGACGACCACCACGGAACCTCTCGACCATCGCACGCACGTCTGGACTGTCCCTGTATTGAGGAGGGACAGTCCGGCAGCTACCGCGCACTTCTCCACCTCCCTCCCTTTCGGGTTCGTGACCGGGCTAACCCATGCCGTGCCGCACCACGATCGCCACTGAGCCGGTGTCCCCAGCCCAGCTTGAACTGGAGGGCGACGTTCATCGCCCACTCCTCCATGCACTGCAGGAAAAGGTCCTGAGCCCTAGCGGAGTGGTTGACGTTCGCCTGGAGGACGCTGAGATGGCGTGGCACATTAGGCCATCTCTACGTCCGACCCCGAACGGTTCCCCCTCTGAGAGGGAGGGGGTACTTTCCCGCGCTGAACGGGGGGCTTACAGGACATGTCCCCCATCACGTGGCCCGTAGGCCTACCTGCGTCTGCGCACACCGCGCAATGAGGGGAGGCCGAACATCCTTCGGCCTTGTGGCCGGGCTGACCGCAGCGGTAGCACAAGGTGCTGCGGTCAGTGCTACTGGGGCACGTACTGGCCACGTGCCCCATTAACAGGCAACGGTAGCAGTGCCTGGGGCGCGCCTGTAGGAAGTGTACTGTGACGCGACATCACCCCACCGTTACGCTCCCAGCATCGAGCAGCTTCTTGGCCGCTGTCGCCGGGAGCTCGATATGAGACGAGCCCGAGCCAAATCGCCCTGTGCGATAGTTAAGCACGGAGACCTGGCCCGGGTGGCAGCCCCCTCCTGTGCCACCGCAGTCGCAAGACGCTCTGCGGTGACTGCGTCACTCGGGCCCGAGAGACTTATATCCGCCTTTTTCTCGGGCCTGCTTACTTCCGCCTCCTCCTTGAGCACCTCCTGCAGACGAGCGGCGAGATTGTTCGCTTTCACGCCGGCCAATCGGCAGCCGGGCAGCTCTATAAGTCGCGCCCCGGTCGCCGATTGGCGAATCCGGAGCGGACCAATTCCCAGCTCCTTCAGATCCACCGC
>JAFELO010000743.1:25936-75391 GCA_017140195.1 Eumaeus atala
GACATGTTCCTGTCAGAAAAGACAAAAACACAACGACAAGAACAAGAAACAAAACGAAAATTTTTACCAAATTGAAATTAAGTGTAAACAAATCACAGAAATCAAAATAAGACACGTCCAACACAAACAGAAACACCACCAATAGACATAGAACAAAACGAAAAGAATACCGAAAATAAAAAAGACGCCACAAGCAAGTCACCTATACACCCCTGCCCCGGTCCCGCACGGTCAAACCAGGACAAGTCTATATCGATGAGTTACTTATTTTTCTAGTACGAGAGCCGAGACACAAAGACACGAATATCTGAAAAACAAAAACACTAAAATAACCGCCTCGTAAATGCCTTTCAAACGCCGCCACTGACACTATTGCCCCGAACTGCAGCTTACGCCTGGTACCAGAAAAACAGTGTCGTGTGTCGCGACACTGCCACAACTGCATGTGTGGGGTCGTGAATGATTCGTAGATTAATTTGCCTCATAAATTGTCAGGACTCGTGATCCAGTCCCTGTTCCGTACACTTGTCCTTTTAGATTGTGTTTCTCCCCCTGGTTATGAATCACATAGAGGGTGTTTTTAAGGGTATTTGCGGATCCGTGAAACTCTTCATGCCCAGGGAATGGACGGTCGGCCTTGACGCGTATATCCCAGTGTAAATTATGTTTAGGACGAACGCCACATCCATGGGATTCCGATGTGTGCACAACAATTCCTGATTGATGTATGCCGCCCTGGTTTGGAATAAAAAGGATGGAAACCTTCATGAACGTCATACATACATACAAAAAAATGAATGTCTTTACTCCTAGGACGTTTTGTCCGTGCCTTTATTTGATGTATAAATTGTATTGTTAATTTGAATACATTTATACTTATTTATCTACTCCTGAGTACATTTTGGTAGGTTGTCCCTTCCTTACCGAATTGAATGTCATTACATTCATGAAGGTTTCCATCCTTTTTTGGATCTTTGACTCTCTTCCCCGACCCGGAGTCGTTGTAGTGTCTCCATTTGTTTCTTAGTCGTGGCCTGCTGTAAGCCCTCCAATCAGCTGGGGTTACTCGAGCACTGAAGTTTAGGGTCGCCAGGTGAATGGTATTTTGGAGAATAGTGGAAGCTTTGGTCTTCTCCTGTATTCTCGTACACTATGACCTCATGGTTTTTGGAGTTCATTATACGCCTGTATAGAGCGGCGACATCATCTTTGTTGTCCTAGATCGCCATGAAATCGACGCTTATGATGTAAAGTGGATACACATCAATGTCCATCGCGCCAAGCCTCTTATCTTTTCCAGAGTACCTTGTTTTCTCTGGAAAACGGCGTCTCGTCACCCCACTCGAAAATTACAATCCTTTTGTTTTTCGATCTCACTAACCGATATGGGTGTCCCGCCACCATTGTCCCTGGCAATGCACTGAAGGTTTTGCGCTTCATGGTTGGTTTGGAGATACTTCCATTTAGGAGCTTGGCTAAACCTGGTGATATTGTTATGCGATTACTCTGGGCGTTGCAGAAGGTTTATACCAAATATCTCGCTATTGTCCGCCACGAAGAGAGCCACTGTTTTTAATCTTAGCCTGAGATGTCCTCTTTCTGCGTGTTGGAGCAGTTCCCCTAGGCCTGCCTATGTGGTGTTTTATGTTTGGATTTGTGGTGTTAAGTTAGTTTGTTGAGTGGCTTGTGTACTAGCCATATGTGTTTGTGTCTCTGATTGTGATGAGCTATACCTTTTTGACGCACTTCGGATGATTATTTCGGCGAACTGAATGAACGACTTTCTGTTATCTTCGTCATCAAAGATGTTCCTTAGATCTGTCCAAATCAGGTTCTTATTAATTTGTGCCTCTAGTTGATATCGAGCCGCTGTAAATCGTGGAACTTCATTATTAGGTGTTGAATGGTTTCGCTGACCTCGGGGTCGCACTCGCATCCAGGGCTGGCGATGATGTTAAACCGATATAGGTAAACAGCCATTCCGCCGTGTCCTGTAAAGATTTGCACTAGGGTGGGTGACGGTTTCACTGTCCTCACTAAATGATAGGCTTTATCAACTGTCGGGAGGAACTTATTAGTTATTGCCCCTGTGCTAGAGGTAATGTATCTATCTTTCCAGTTTTTGATAGATTCGTCCCTTATTTTCCTCTTGACATATGATAACGGATCTTTACTGTATTCTGGCACGGTTTGTTGTCTTGCAGCTGTTTTTGCATGTCCGTCCGCCCATTCATTGCCCGTTGTCCCGATGCCCTTAGACAAACAAACGTATCTCCTTCCCCTCCGTACGACTTTGGTCCAGACATCCTCTTATGGCTTTTGACAGGGGTTGGCTGGGTTTTGGATTTATTAGCAGGTCCAGTGAGAATCTCGAGTCAAACAAGGACTAATGGTTCCTTGCTAAGAAGAGCCATTTGAGTTGCCCTATAGAGTGCGAAGAGTACAGGCTGGAGCACCGTGCAGGACGGGTGCAGACTCTGGGTTGAGAATTTTTCTCCCCGCCTATTTCCCACCAGGTGACGGCAGCTTCTACTGCTCCTTTTATTTTGCTGCCGTCTGTGTAGATTTGTAGACCTGTTATTTTGTGAATATGATGGTTTCGGAGTCGAAATTCTCCAGGAGCGTGTACTCGAGTGGTGTAAGTGTGGACGGATGTTGTTGGTCCAAGTATGCAACTTTTGTGTTCTAGCTCCTGTCCCGATGGTATGTAGTCCGTTAAGAGTTTTTTCTTTACTCTGTACAGGGCTGCACGCTCCTGGACCCTTAGGTCCAGTGGGAGCAGGCCTGCAAGTGCAAGAGCAGATGTCAGCGTTACCGTTCTGTATGCCTTTATGATTTATTGTGCGAAGCCTCGTTGTATGGTTTTTAGTTGTTTTATGTTCATCTCTAGTTTTGCGGCCGGAGCCCATGCGCTAGCTGCGTATGTTACAGTGGTCTCAATTACTGAGACATATATTGTTCTGATGATCTCCCCGTTGAGACCCCAGCTTGCCTTTGCTACACACGCTAGTTGTTTGTATATATCCGCTGCTTTTTTACAAGTGGCGGCCACGTGTACTTTGAAGGCGAGCTTGTGGTCTATCAATAGGCCTAGGAGCTTTATGTCGTCCTTAAGGGACAGCCTGGCGCCGGCCATGGTGTTGTTTGGAATGTCGCATTTTGAAAACGGCATCCCTATTCGTCAGCACGAGGTGCAGCATGCCGGGGCGATTAAAGCTGGGCGGCCAAGAATTGGAGGTTCCCGGTCGTGTATCTCGGGCGCAGCATTGATCACGAGAGCCGGTCGCTACGTCCGTAATGACGTGGTCGCACGTGACTTGCGGATAGAGTCGCTGGAGGAGTTTACACCCAAATCACTACTCACCAATAGTCACAACACACCACACAACACAGGCCCGAAACAGGCCTACATTCCCCCCCTGAGCCCATAAGCCACGATGGCAAACCCGCAATAACTATTGCGGGCCCGCTACCGAAGGCATAGTTGTCCCCTGGCTATCCAACCCGGGTTAGTAATTTCGCCTCGGTGCCCGTAGCCCTCGCAGATCATCTGAGAAGATGACCAGGAGTAGTAGTAGTCACATTTTAGCTTTTTTATAAGCATCGCATGGGTATTATGCGGTGCGAACTTTAGCTTATTACGATATCCCCATTCCATCACCATTTCCAGCATATTATTGACTGGCTGCTCCAGGATGGTTAATTGATTGGCCTGAGGACACCAGAACTACGTCGTCTGCGAAAGCTCGGCTGTGAACATCCTCTTTCTCCAGTTCTTGCAACAACGAGTCTAGGACTATGTTCCAAAAGGTCGGTCCTGTGATTGACCCTTGGACCCTTTGTCATTTCCTTCCCGTATGTCGCCCTGGAGTAATTGATAGTGATCTGTCACAAATGTATGAACACACTAGAGAGTAGTGGTTCCGCGGGCTTTGGTTATTGTTTGGTTTTGACCATTGGCCACCACGCATTGTCGAAGGCCCCCTCTATGTTCCGTCAGACCACAAATGCTTACTCTTTCTGGTCCATGACTGTACGCACGTGGTCTAACATGTCACAGAGATCGTCTTTCATATCTCGCTGCCGCATGAAACCATATTGTTTTTTGTGTAGTTTAAGGAGAATATGCCATTGCAGCCTGGCCACTAGGAGCTTCTCGACGATTTTTCCGAGTCCTGTTAGTAGGCCGATGGGTCTGTAAGACCTAGGTTGTGTGTAGTCCTCATACCCTGGCTTCCGGATGATGACTACATGTGCGACCTTCCATTGCTTGGGGAAGTATTCTAAGGCAATACTCCCCCAAGCAATGGAAGTATTCCAAGGAGGAGGCATTGGCCTGTTGGCCAGTGCCTCCTCCTTTTCCTCATCGCTACGGATGGTCGCAGCGCATATTTCCGTGGTGAGTCCGTCAGGACCGGGGGCCTCTTTTGGGTTTAGTGAGTTTATCACTACTTCTAGCTCCCCTTTTACGAAGTTGGGATCATTATCGGAGAGGTCTGATTCATTAAATTTGTCAGTGAATCCCCCCTCACTTGAATGTAGAACGGTTGGTTTGTTCCCTCGGAGTCGTCTGGGTAGAAGGTTTTGACAAGGAGTTCTGCAGACTCTTGTGGGGATAGGGTGGCGCCATGTTGGTCTCGTAGGTGAGTGTCCTCCTGAGGTTTGGCTGATTTTCTTATCATCCTATATATTTTGTTCCACATCGTATCTTTCTCCTGAGTCGTGCAGTACTCTTTCCAGCTCTCTGTTCGGGCTTTCTCGGCGTCTTTGGAGTAAGATTCTTTGGCAAGGAGTACTAGTCTATTACGAGTTGCCGACAAGTAGGAGCCGCGTTCCTGATTCTCCTCTTTTTTCCTAAGGACCTCCTTTTTGAGGTTCTCCAGGTGGTTTAACTTAACCATGGAGGTATTGCCTTTCCTTTCCACTGACCTGCCTGGGGTATGGTTTCCTTGCAGAAATGTGGATGGCTTCTGTGTAGTATGCCTTTGAGGTCCTCTGGTATATTGATGTTTTGGATGGAGTACGGCGTGATGTTCTTCGCCGTTAATGTGTCCTTTAAGAGTGACGAGAAGTCCGACAACTTCGCCTTTTTTGTGTTGTATCTGCGCTTTTTTTTCCCCAGGCGTAGATTAAAGGTGATTTAATTGTGGTCCGATGTTGTAAGAGTTCTGTCCTCTCGCCAGTTCTGCCTAGGAGCGACGTGCTGCATGTGGTAACCAAGATAGAGCATGCTTGCCCTCTCCTGTAGGTCTCGAAAGTGGTAGTGTCTCCCGTGTTTATGATGTTTAACTCCATCTCGCTCAGAAACGCATTGATTTTTTCTCTTCTGTCGTCTTCCGAGGTGCTTCACCACCAGTGGCTCCATGCATTGATGTCTCCTACCACTACGAGGTTTTGCGCGTTTAGCCTGGTCATGTTTGTTCTAATTGTATAAATGTTTAGCTCGATATCGTGGTCCCCCTCCAGATTATTAGAAATTACTCCTAATCTAATGCCCCCCCCCCCCCAACAATAATTGCGCATGCCTCTGTTTCGGTTACCAGTTGGGGATCATGTACGACCTCCAGCCGCCAAAGTGCCCGAAACAGGCGCTTCGGCGCCTGTGGGGTTTTTTTTTTCTTGAAGAACTTAGGGGACCTGTAGTTGGCCCTGTGGTCAACTTGGCCGCATACCACGCACGCTGGGGGCTCGGCCGCGGATCTGTCCGTGGTCTCCCAGGCACTTGACGCCCCTTGGGCGCCCGTGACAATTGCGGACTGGGTGGCCATACAGTTGGCACCGGTGGCATTGCCCTCGTGCCCTTCGTTTGCTAGCCGGCTCTATACGGAATCCCGTAAGGCCGCAGATCACTCTGACATTGTGTATGTCCTTGTTCTCGTACGTATGCGGCGATCTCACTGCTCTTCATGTTTACCTCCAGCACAGGAATATTTTGCGTTGCTAGGTCAGCAGACCATAGGCATTCATCCTCCAGGGCGTTAAGTGTGATACGCGATATTCCTTTCGCATAGGAGGGCGGTCACGTGGCGGTGATCGCTGGATGTCGCAGTGTTCACTCGTATTACATCCGGGAATTTGTTTCGCAGAAATCCATCAGCATGCTGAACTGCTTTTCAGCAGCCATTTTATCACTTAATGTGGTTTCGAGTGAACAAAAACGGATTTGGAGTGAGCGAGATAGCTGTATACACCTCGAAGCGTATAGAGCGCACAATGAGCACTGCACACAGCGAAGTGAGCAAATGCGTTGCTGGTTCTACTGTCACTGGTGTTGATAATCATAGTCTTGTAAACTCACGCTTGAGTCCTACTACGGTGACTATACGGTCGACTAGTTTGCTTAGTATTACCAGCAATAACAAAGTGTTGCCTGCGCGTTTCATAAACGTCAAGCATGTTCCTCTTCCATCGGGATTGCGTCTAAATGATCCTACCTTGAATGTTCCTTCAGCTATAGACGGCAGCGCATTCGCCCGCTACAACATTATATCATTGCTTTTATCTACTCGATTCACCTTAGTATACATTCCTCAGTTTTTAATTTCTAGCTATTTAAGGTTGTTCCTATCGTTGGGATCAAAGAACCTGTACCCTTTTGTTTGTTTAATATAGCCAATAAAAGTCATCTTATTTGTTTATGAATCGCACTTTTTTTAACATTTTCTTAAGAAATGAATTTTTGCTTTTTCTTTCGGGGTATGTACCATGGCTTCACAACCAAATATTTTCAAATTGCTGATGTCTCGCCTTTTTACCATTCCACTTTTCTGGTGTTAATTCTAAACTTGTTGGACATCTATTGATGATGTATGCTGCTGTTGTCACTGCCTCTGCCCAATATTGTTTTTGCAATTTTGTACTTAGTAACATACATCTCGCGCGTTCTAAGAGAGTTCCATTCATGCGCTCTGTTTTGTTGAGGAGTGTAGGGAGTGGAAGTTTGATGCGAAATTCCATACTTATTAAGAAAATATTGAACCAGATTTCTTCAGAAAATGTTAAAGTTCACTGCTTAAATATTCATTCACGTTATCTGTACGGATAGTTTTTATATTAGAACCAATTTTACCCTCTAGCAAAAGGTTTAAATTCTTTAAAATTTTCAAACACTTCAAATTTCTTAGTTAATATGTACACAAAAACCATTCGAGTGAAGTCATCAATGAATGTAACAAAATAACTAGCTCCTCCAAAGGATGGTACCCTCTATAGACCCAAAAACATGTGAGTGGATGAATTCCAGTACTTTTTGAGCTCGTGATCCCTCAGTAGAGAAAGGAATACTTGTTTGTTTTCCCTGAATACAAGAAATACACATCACTCTCTCTTTGTTTTCTAATTTTAATCCAGCACTTTCTGTTAATTTATTTAAATCTTCAAAATTTAAGTGAGCCATCTTCTGATGCCGTAGATACCATATTGATATCTTAAGTTTACGCGAATGTTAGTCATTACAATAAAACTACTTTTACTGATTTTATCGCGGTTTATTTAATTATATATCTAGCCCGACGTTTCAGAAGCTATACAGCAACCATGGTCACGAGTGGACTGATATGACGGATGTCCTGATGTACCAAGTTTTTAGAAGTACCCGAAGAATTATAATTTTAGTTGCTCCAAACGCAAACAGTATTTATTATATCTTGCTGTCCTAAGATGTTGTTTACTTTTTGATTAGATTATTTTCACCACTGGGTCCCAAGCAGAAGGAACATATTATATAGTTCTTCTTCTCTTGATCACAACCCAGAGAAGAAGAACTATATTACATACAGCCGATATGAAATACCAACGTGTTACAAAATCTGCGGTCTGTGAGCATGCTGAAGTTGACCCCTGCCATTACATTAGATTTGATAAAGCGCAAATCCTCACTAGGGAACACCGATTCCTTCCAAGGATGATCTGTGAAGCAATTGAAATTTAAAAAAAAAATCCAAATTTTAATAGAGGAGATGGCTGGGTTCTTCACTATGCCTGCGAGCCAGTGGTGAACATAATCAAAACAAAAAGTAAACATAACACAACAACCAGATATATGTATGCAGGTACTTTCTGGGTATTTAGTCTGTACATATTATTGACCAATTTTGCAGCCGCAACTTGCTCATTATTTCTGTTTATTATTTTGCAACTTTTACCATCAAATTGTACCCCACATCCATTTTTTATAATTTTACTGGCAGACATCTATCTGTTGGCCAATCTAGGAAGAAAAAGAACATTTTGTATTTGAATGGCATCTTGCCATTGTTATCGACCACATTCAAAATTATTTTTCCACAAATTTCTACGAGAAGTTTCTTGTCACCTGAAATATGAATGAATAAAATATACTTCATTGTGCACATAAATTAATAAGAAAACAATATTATTAACAATAACACATTTTATACACTTATGTACACAAAGGCGGTCTTTTCTAGGAGACAACTAAAGTTATTCAAGGTAGGTAACACAAACTAACAGAGAGTTATATAAGCAAAAATACAAACATACATAAATACGAATACAATATACCTACTATATATGATATATATACATACACAAATATACATATACATACACATACACATACAACAATCCAGCACTACCTGTGCGAGCTGGAGCGTACACAAGGCGTCGCGTGGTTTACATACTCACTGCCGACGGAAAAGGCCGTTAAGACATCACGGCGGAGCTGGAACGGCTCGGCTTCGAGCCCCAGTTCGTCCACCAGATACGTGCCAGGAAGGTGAGACCGGGGTGCATTTTTATGGCCACCCTGAAGAGGACGAGATACACCATCCTGGGTATTTACAAAATCTTCAAATAAAAAAATTCTTAATATATCCGGGGTGACCATTTCGGCATGGCGCGGCCACAAGGGGCCCTCGCAATGCCATAGATGTCAACAGTCACTCCGGCACTCAAGCGCCCACTGCCACCGCCCGATAGTCTGCGTGCGATGCGGCGGCGGGCACGCTGCACGGGATTGCCCACGTCCGAGGACGGAAGCAGACATATGCGCCAATTGCTCTGGCGCATATCCAGCAAATAGCCGCTCATGCCCGGTGTACGTGCGCGAAGCGAAGAATCGCCTTGCGGGGGCTATTGCGCTCACGCGTGAGCCCCGCCGGCCACCTGCGCCCGCGCCTTCGCCCCACGTGGAACTACCGCCGCCCTCAGCGCATTCGGTAATAGCAGCAGCGAACGCTCCTATCCCTCGAGGCCCGCAACCGGCAAAGCCTCCGAGGAAGAAAAGAAGACGAAGACCGAAGACAGCAGCCCTCGGAACCGCCACGCCGAGATGGCAGGCGACACTCACACTGTCGCTCCGGCTGCGCCCGCTGAGCAAGCGGCCCCGCCGCCAGCCAAGCCGGTTCGCCGTTCAACTCGCCGCGCACCATCGCCAACCGCGCCGACCGCGACTGGCGAACAGACGCGACCCGCTCGCCAACCGGGCGATTATCCCGCCCGCTCGCGCCGACGCGACCTACGTGCTTCACAGACTGGCCCGGGACTTTGGTCCCAGGCCAGTTCATTATTCATTGAATTTCTCACCGCCATTAATAGCGGATCTCCCTTCTTCACCGCCGTGAGACAGGTTCTCCCCGGCGTCCTCCTGCTAATTCAGGAAGTCTTGTCGCAACCGCACCTGTTTGGTGCATCGATATAATTCCCTACTAGCGCCAATGCGAAGAGATACCGCCGGTATCACTGCACTACTATAATAGTAATGTCCGTGAATACCGGCAATCTCGCCGTTCATCCACTTCCCAGACAGGCGTGCATGACTCTTCATACACGCCTCGTCACTTTCCCTCTCACGATACAGAAATATCTTTCTTCTTTGTCTCTCCTCTTTTCCAACCACTCGGTCGTGAAGCCACCTAACCCGTGCGTGAGGAGACATCGACCTAGGTCGCAGGTCGCCATCTGCTGGGCCTTCACCGGGTCAACCGGTGATCTCACTCGCTAGGGGCAGACCGCCCAGGTACGACCTCAACAGGGCGGTGGATACCGACTGAGTGGGTTCTTCTCTTCTTGACATTTGTCAAATTCAAGGCCCTTTCCGTATTAACGGAATGCGGATGAACCCGCTAGTAGGCCAATCGCTCCGGTCTAGCCTTCCCGGACCCCATGCGGGGCCCGTGTGAATTCGTACTGAGCGTAATGAACACAGATGTAGCAATAACACGGCAGTGAAGGTCAACTGGAGCAGAGTTCTAGGTAATAACATTTTATTTATTTTTTAAAACTGGTTACTGTTAGCCTGTTTTATATTCAAAGGCAAGGAATTCCACAGTTTTATTTCTCTAATTATAAAAGACATTTTTTAAAATCTGCTATTATGAATAATCATATTAACATGCAAATTTTGGGTAGAGCGCAGTTCTCTGCATTGTAACGATCGAAACTCATTTTTTTCTTTTAAATACGTAGGGATTTTACTATCGTACAAGATGCAGTAAAGAGTAGACAGAACTTAGCATTCCGGCGAAATCTAATCGGAAGCCACTAGTCTTGTGCGAAATTCTGATATATGGTCATATTTGCTTAAACCAAATATGAACCTGATGGCTTAATTTTGGAGGCACTCAGGCTTATTGAGCTGCTCTTCAATTAAATTTTTGTAGCACATGTCAGCATAGTCAGCATGTCAGCACAGATAGAAAAAAGACAGATAGAAAAAGGAAGCCTATATTGTAATCTGCGTACCGAGTGCCAAGTAGCATACACCTTTCTACTAACTTCTTTGAGATGTTGTGACCATATTAGATTTACATCAATGTGTATTACAAGATTTTTAACAACCTTTTTAAATGGTATAGTCGTACCATTGTTGAGTACCGGAGGAAGATCAGCCCAGTTAATACGTGAAGTGAGATCCCGATTATAATGACTTGGGTTTTAAGTGGATGGAAGGCACAGTCCATGGGAGTAGCTCCACGCAGCTGTTAAAGAAAGATCATTATTATTGTGTTGATTGCACTAGTTAGCTCTTCAAGTCAAGAATGAGTATACACTTGGAGATCGTCTGCATACAAATGTTAAAAAGATTATAATGGTTTAGTAACATTTTTCATAAATAGAGCAAAGAGAAGACTGGTGTCTTGTCCCCTTGAGTGAACTGCAGTAGAGATATCAGCCCAGGTTGAGAACTTGTCATCAATTTGGGCTCTCTGCCTTCGACCCCCCAAGTAGCACCGGAACCAATCAACTGCTGTCGGTGATAGATTAAATGAAACTAGTATATTTATGAGTACGTCATGATCTACTGTATTAAAGTATGAAGGAGTAATAGTTTCTAATAAATTTTCGAAGGATGAAAAGTAATCTACATTTTGGGACGGACCATAAAAAACATCTAAAATAATCTTTGCATGCGATCTTAACATTCGATTATAAGATGCTATGCCGCATCAGTAGACGGAGGCTGAGGTGATGAACTGATAAATGAAAAGGGTATGTGTGTACGTAAATAAATTGCAACACTTTCACCAACGCGGTTGACGCGATCGTTTCGAATTAATTGGAAACCTGGCAAATTGTAACACACGGAAGGCAGGCAAGGCTTAAGCCAGGATTCGGATACCAAAATGGCGTGAACACAATCCAAATTATTGAAAGAGGTAAGTAAATCATGATAATGTGCCGGAATGCTTTGAGCGTTAAGGTGTATTACGTTAAAATTCTTCTTAACATCATTAATATTATTTTCTAAGCAAGTTTTTAAAGACTGATGAAGTAATAAGGAAGCTGTCCGTACCACCAGAAATATCACCCGAGGACAAGGAGAAAAACTCATCATCACTACTCTTATCTGCGTCACTCATAATAAATAAATAAAAGGATATAATAGTATGTACAAAAATATTTATATTAAATTTATATTTATATTGTTAAATTATTGAAAGTCTGCGGTATATTTGTTGTGTTATATGGTATATGTATCTTTGTATTATATAACATGGCATTTTGTTCTTTTTTTCGATAATTTAGCTATTTGATTTAACAATTGCTGTTTCTTGTAATATTGCTTTTAGTAGTTGTAAAATTTGTTGCATAACCAAACATGATTTTGTTTTTATTTATTTATTTTGTTTATATATTATATATAATAAGACTTTCAATAATTTAACAATTGCAATATTTATTATAGAAACACTTACAATTGGCAACTTATTAATAAAACATCATAATCAGTACCGTCAGGCATAATCAGTGTCAATATAATTAAGATAACCAAACACTTATTATACTACTAATTTACTGAGAGAAAAACTAATTACAAGAAATGATTGAAGACTTGATACAAAAATAAGAGATCAACATACGAAATATGCAAGAGATTAGTTCCGTTTCGTGGGTCTCCTCGCTCAAACTGAAGACAAGTTATCAACAACCTTATTGGATGGATTTGCTGTTTTTTGTTGAACAGAGGCTGTGGACGTAGATGGATCCAGTGCCGGAACCAAGATGGCATCAAAGTCTCCTGAACTGGTCACACAATGACGAGAGCTACCCCTGCCTATCACATAAATCTTACCATTTTCCGACCAATACTTCAAAATACTAAACCGTTGGCGAGCTAGAAGAAGAGAAAACTCAGTATTATTGATACCAGTTCCCTTTGATTTTATTTTATGTTGCCATATATTATCTCTAATGGAGATATCCTTGTGCGTGGCTTGCCTGCATTATATACGCCTAATCTGTGGCATCCAACAAATGAATCCGTGCAAAGGTTAGGGATGACAAGTTGTTCGGACAGAATTTTGTATACAACATTAGAAGTATTCTCACCATCACCATCAGGTACACGGTGAAACAAGAGCATTTTCCTTCGGCTCCTCATTGCTAAGTAACCTCATTGCATAGAAAGAGACTGCTACTTTTATTGTATGTATTGGAGGTGGGGTCCTGTCATAGAGCCATTCACTGTACATAGCCCTATGCATTGACGCTCCAGTCTATATACCATCCATTGTCATTATTTGCAGTTGCAGATAATACTGCAACATAATTGCCACTTTGATCAGACTGTTTCTCTCTGTTCCGACAGTATTTACAGACATGTCCATATTTATTGCACACAAAACATATTGGACCCTTACTTTTATTGGTTTTATCTGAAGCTGCGACATGCGACTCATTTCCTTTGCTCCTATTAACATATAATGTACTACTATCAGAGCTTCTTACGTCTTGTAAGAGCTTAGTTTTCACAGAATCAGCGGTTATAGCCACACCGGAGCTTTCAGGGCCATAATCATTGGTTGGTATACACCTGGTAAGCCAGCTATAATGTACCAATCCACTCATCGTTGACGTTAAATTCAATATTTCTTTATTTATGTGCAGAAGATATAATCTTCAATGCTCAGACATGATTCTAACATTGTGTTTATCAGATTTTTTAAGAAGCCGACCTTACGTGTCTATTCTTTGCCATCTAAAGCTCTAGATAGATTGTTCCACTCTTCCTTGGCAGATTTGGCCCCTTGTATGTGTGCATAGTTGATAGCGTGTACTAATAAAATTATTTGAAACTTAGCTTTGGTATCAAGTTTGATGTCAACTTCAATCAGTGCCACCGTATTTGTAGAAGACATTTTGTTGATGAAGAGGTTACACGGCGCAGAAGACACGTGGTGACTTTTAGGTTACCTGTTGAATTTGTTAAATAAAAGGATAGGAGTAATTTCAGTAACGCGCAGTTTTAATAGAGAGATTCCACAGCGTGAAAAAAGTACAGACTATACGAGTATATATCATAGAACAGAATTTAGTAGGGTGACATACAATAAAAAAGGGTTGCCAAAGTAATTGACAACGTTCAATTTTATAATTTCAACAATGAGCTTAATTTGAAACAGGAAAATGTTAGCTTGGGTGTATATTATTTTCTTTAAATGTTGAAGCCTAGTTTGACCGTGCCGAAATATTTTTTCACCATTTTGACATTTTTTATGACGACTTCTGATGGGCAAATAAGACCACCTTTATCTCTTTTCTGAATTATACCCCAATTTTTTCAGTGACACAACACTCACTTTCCGGTGACAAGGGCGACAAGACAGTCTTTACATTTTATAGATTTTCTTAATTTCCTTACGATGAAGCCTAATAGGTTAAGTAATCGTGATCATCGTCAATTATGCTATTAACTGTGGAAAAATCTTGTGCTAAAATTTTTGAGCCAAAAAGTATTATCCGAATAATATTCAGACAGTTTAGTACACAGATTAAGTTTTGCTTCGTGCCGAACATTACTGAAAGTTAAAGGTGTCCAGAGTTACACGATTCCCAGAAGGAATATTCTTAGTTTCTCCGTGAATGATTAGGTGTTAGTAAGCGCTTTGGGATTGCAGTGGGATTATTATTAAGGAGACTATTAAAGATTAACAGAGTTCCATATAGCCCTTTTGCAGCTCCAAAAACACAAGCATTTAAAAAAGAAGAAGGAAGGAGATCACGGCTTTAATACACCCTTAATTCTACTTGGGCTGATTGTTCAGTATTGTCGTTTATCTTATAAGCACAAATGAACTTATTATCTATAATATATTTATATAACTTATAAGCTATAAGTACAATAGTAAAAATAATTAATAATATTAGAAAGATAGAAAAATTCCACCATATATATTTCTATCTTTCTAATGAAGACACGAGAGCGGCGATGTATAAATCGATTGGTTGCATCAGCTCGTCACACGGTTATTTCCAAGTCTCCTGCTCCGGCTCCTCGTCCTCGTCTTTTATCTTCCTTTCCGAATCATCAATGTTGTGGGCATCGTAGGTATTGGGGACGTCGTCGCCGCCGCCGCCACCGCTGCCGCCACAGACACCCTCGCATCACTATGCAATGATCGAAGAATGTAAGGTTCTTAAAGTTGTTGATGACGTTGTTGTGGCGCTGGCGATGGCGTTGGCGCTGGCGGAAGCGGTGGTGTCGACGAAGGCGGTGGCGCTGGTGGTA
The DNA here is from genome assembly GCA_017140195.1 of Eumaeus atala. Taxonomy (NCBI): domain Eukaryota; kingdom Metazoa; phylum Arthropoda; class Insecta; order Lepidoptera; family Lycaenidae; genus Eumaeus; species Eumaeus atala. The sequence continues at coordinate 40,908 of JAFELO010000743.1, forward strand.
GTGGTTATCGATATATTGAACTCGTTACGGCGAATTTTGCTCGATCTATTTCGGCGGCCACGAGAGCTATGTTTACGTTTGGCGGAGCCGCTGCGGACGTTGCCATCTTCAATTCCGAGTTTTGACATTTGGTTACTTCGCACCGCCAGCGAGCACCTCCCAATTTTGTATGCCATCGCATCAATTACTCCATATAAATCGCGCGTAAAGCTTTTTCATTAGCAAATTTTGGTGTAAAATTTTAGAAACGCGTTCATAAGAAATGCTTACTGTCTCTGCTATCTGCCGGAACTATAAGCGCCGATCAATCAAAATGATTTTTTGAATCTTTTGGCCACGTCCGTACTGGTGACTTCATTTGGACGGCCAGACCTGTTGGCGTTTTCACAGCTCTGTCTCCCGCGTTTAAAATCAGATATCCAGGTGTAATTGTACTCACCGCACGAATTTAATTTCTTTCCATTGTTGAGAAAATGTACGGCAGATAAAATTCTAGGGCGCCTCACACGAATTCTATCAGTTCGAATAAATTCAAATTTGGCTTTCTATTTTCGAAAAAATGATAGAATATAATGTAATATATTTTTTAAGTTCGTCTTTTCGCCCAGTTATCAATCAGCCCGAGCATGTTGCGTAATTGAAGAGTTCACATAGCCACAACATAATGATTTCACCAGTAGGCCTTTCTCCGCTTTTTTAAACTACTATAAATGGCAATGTTCAGTTTATATTATATAGCAAACATCAATGCTGCTAGCTTGAATGTCAGGGAGCTTTAATGTTTTGTTGAGAATGGTGCATCACAAAATCATCAAGAAGTATTGGAAGACAAGCTTCCAAGCTTTCATCCCTGAGGCATGCCAATTCAGATGACCCAGTTGAAGTGAAGCGTCAGCTGCTTGTGACTGTGCCAGAGATTCATCAAAGTTACTCATACGACTTTCAAACAGCTTCACAATGTTCTGCATGTTCTTATGTAATTGACTATTTGTGTCCATGTTGTGAATATTGTAAATGTGCTTACAAATATGAAGAAATTATTGTTTCCAGATGTCCAAGGTAGTCATTAAATCATTAATAAAGTGTAGTTTTCAATAAATATTATTTATTTTATATTATCCTTAATTAATATAAGAGCTCACTATTTGAGCACTTTTGAAGTACCCGCAAAAAAGCTCTATATAATATATATCATCATAATAGTGTTTCAATTATATGATTATAAACTTTCTCATCCAGCTCAACCATAGCACCAGGTGTAAAATAAACATTTGACGGGTCTCTCCTTTACACTGCGTTTAGCGGAAATTTTAATAAAAATTCAGCTTTAGGAAGGTAAGAGCCTTCCAACATTTCGGTTAATTACATAATTTGCTGGGATACAACAACAAGAAACTTATTTTCCAATCGTACATAAACACGAATATTCAAGCTGGAGAGGATGAGACCCTATCCTTCCGCAAAGAACAGTTGCAACACGGGTACCCAATGTTTACAAAGACCATGCATTCGTACACACACGTAAATGGTTTGGTGCGGAGTAGTCTCGTCCCACGGACGCGTCATCGATTCAAGCAAGACAAAGGCACGCAGCGGTGGGGGGCTGGATCGGCCATTTCAGTGGCCACATCCACTTCTACGCACTCGGAAACGCATGCTGTCTCTCTCTCGCCGAAAGGTGAGGGAGTGATAGTGCCGTCCCGCTTACGCCCCAGCCCTCTCGTCCTTGTTCAGAACGCAGTCCGGAATAGTTATTATTCCTTACCGGGTTCGGAACTTGGGCGAAGCCATAGCTCTTTTTGTGTACATTGTGTATAGTCTGTTAGTATAGTGTGCAACAAGCAGGTCCGAAGCCGCACCGCGCGACATACTCCCCGACCTTCTGTGAAGAAAGGTCCGGGGAGTGGATAAAGGGTCCGACGGTGGACCGGCTCAACAACATGCCAAGTAAGTATGACAGGCAGGACCGCATAATAGTGAGCCCATTTTCCCACTTTTCTCCACGCCACAGGAGATGGAGAAATTCCAAGAGGAATTGGAGTGGTTACGCCCCCAAAAGCGCGCGGCGTTCTCACCAGAAGAAAGGCCCGACAAGATGGCGGCCTTGGCCAGTTCATCGCCGTCACCATCACCGTCTCCACACCCTTCAAGCAATTTTCCCAGCACCTGCTCGTCGACGCCGCCGGGCTCGTCCTCTGCTGCGGCTGCTGCGCCGTCCGAAACCGAAGCGGATGGCGCGTCCTCCACGACGTCGACAGATGTGACCCGCTATAAAAGCCTTGCGGCGGCTCTGCAGAACCCGAAGCACGCAGCCGAGTCGGGTACACACACACGCAAGTACGGTTAACACTCGCCCACCCCCTTAAGCACAAATAGAGTCATCATCATCATCAGTCCCCAACTCCGCAAACCCGCCGCGAAGAGCGAAGGAGTACCCTCCCATAATCGTACAGAACCTTCCGGACTGGCATCGCCACTTCCAAGCCCTAAAGGCTCAGTTGAGGCACGCGCCGAACGCCAGACCGTTCGGAAGGGGAATTAGGTTCCTCGCTCAAACGCCGGAGGAGTACAGGGTGGTCCAGAAGCTGCTGACGGACCTTTTAAAGGTAGACGCGGCGGTGCAGTGGCACTGCTACTCCCCAACGGCGGACTTCCCCACCAAGGTGAGTATTAGAGGCCTGCCTGTGGGGACGAGCACGTACAGCATCGCCGCGGAGCTCATGGCCCTGGGCGTCTCTGTGCGCTTCGTGCGCAACATCCCAGCGAGGGGGAGCAGAGCCGGCTGCCAGTACCATGCCCAACTCGAGTCGTCGCATGGACGGCGGGGAACTCCGACGCCTCTACGAGGTCAAGAATCTGCTCTGCATGCCGGGGGTAGTGGTGGAGGTGTGGAAGGGACGCGAAGGGCCGTCACAGTGCTATCGCTGCCAGCACTTTGGTCACTCCTCCACGAATTGCCACCGGCAAATCCGTTGCGTGAGATGCGGGCAGAATCACGCGGTCGGCGACTGTCCCTGCCCAAGGGCGCCACACCGACGTGTGCAAACTGCGCCGGGCAGCACACCGCCAACGACCTTAGGTGCACCTACATCAGGGAGGCAAGACTCAGGGGCTTCAAGCTCAGTCCGCTGATCCCGACTAAACCCGGGGTCAAGCAGGACCAGGCCCCGAAAGAGAAGGCTGGGAAGCCAGACCCCCTAGTCCCCACCTGCGGAGTCGATGGCGGAGAGATCGAATATCAACCAGGCTCGACGCTGTCGGCACCAGCACACCCCCTGACAGCCAGACTTCGCGCTCCTCCCCCCGTCCCCAAGAAGAGGAAGCGGAACAGCTCCCCTGAGGCCTACACCCATATCAACACCATCAACCACCAAACCCCCAGTACCAACCACCAAGCAAACACTCCAGGACCCCGTCGAGCCTATGGACACAGCCCTGCCGGAAAGTCGCTCCTGGTTCAGCACTGGCGAGCTCAGGCAAGTGATCAGTTAGGAGCTCACTCGTCTTCTCAGGGATGGCCGCACATAGCCACAGCACAGACGACTTCGACACCGCACACATCCAGCCAAAAGGGAAACGGTGATGGATCGTAAGCAATTGCGAATCATCTACTGGAACCCCGGCAGCATCCGAGAAAAAGTTCAGGACCTCAGACAGCTCGCCCAGGAGTACGACATTCACGTCATACTGTTGGGAGAGACATGGCTGGGGCCTGGACAGGACCTCAAGATGGCGAACTATGCCGTGTATCGCAGGGACGAGGTGTCACCAAGCGGCAGGGCGTACAGAGGTACGGCAGCGCTCATTCAGCGGGACATCGTCCATGTCGACTTGGACCTCGACCCCTTCTCCGACATGAACACAACCGGAGTAGTTGTGCAAATATCGGGAGAGGAGTTGAGGATCTCCGCGGCATACAGGCTTCCCACACTCCACTTCGACCTCACCGATGTCCATCGCGTACTCGATGGCGGGGGCCAGGTGTTGGTGGCTGGTGGCTTGAACTCCAAGCACACCGCTTGGGGATCGTCCACCATCAACCGCACTGGCGCCAGACTGCAGGCGGATTCGGAGCAACGGGGATACATGGTGCAGGGACCCCCTTGCCCGACCCACGTCCCGACGGATCACCGGCGAAATCCGGACGTGTTGGACATCGTCATTCACAACAACCTCCAATTCACACTGGACATGGAGGTGCCATATGACCTGAACACGCAGCATCTACCGGTCCTAATCACATTACACTCGATGACGGTCGAAAGGGAGCGGGAACAGACCAGACAGAGGGTGGACTGGCAGGTCTTCAGAGACCGTATGGCCGACTTCACTATCGACGGGCAGCTCGAGACCGCGGGGGAGGTGGAAGCTGCGGCCTGTAGTCTCACGGACAAAATCCGAGAGGCACAGGCCGCGGCAACCGTCACCACGCTGGTCGAGGCGCGCCGTCGGAGTGATCTCCCTCCCGACCTCCTGTCAGATCTCAGGAAGTTGAGGAGGCTCTGGGCCCGGACCCGCTGCCCGCTGATCAAGGCCGATCTCTATCGACTAGCTGAGGACGTCTCTGCAAGGGCGAGGGACTGTCGAGGGGCCGACTGGGAGCGAACCATCGCTCGAGCCGGCGCCAACGACACATCCCTCTACGCCCTGAATAGACGACTCAGCGGGTGGAAGACCACGATTAGCCCACTCACAGACTCAAACGGCCAACGCTACTACAACGCCCAGACACGAGCAGACATGCACGCCAACCACCCTACAAACACAATTCACACCGCACCCAGCAGCTCCAGTCGCTGCCGAGCACCACGAGCACGTAGAGGGCCGCGTCCGCGAGCTCCTTTCGAGCTCGCCTCCGCCGCTGGGCGGGGGGATTTTATCTCTACAGCCGAGCTGCGGAAGATTGCCCTTCATCTCTCGAGGCGCAAAGCACCAGGCCTCGACAACTTCTCCCCAACAGCACTGGTGATGTTCCATGACACTCTCTCGCTTTCACAGACAGTTCCTCGGCCAGCTTGTTGAGTTGTGTCCTCATCTGTCGTTTCCTTTGCCTGTCCGACAGTATGCTCGAGCGGAGCTCACCCCTCCGGCGACCTGTCACCGGTACGACGGTGGTCGCCGCTGCCCGCGCCTCGGATTTTTTCCCGTGATCCTCGTCCGGGGTTTCCCTTTAACAATTATACACGACCAAATTATTTCTTTTTTTTTTCCTTCCATGCTGTATTCAATGTTAACGTATTACAAATCGCAGTTACAGTTGACATGTAACTGCGATTTGTAATACGTTAAAAACAAACAATTTATTTCGAACTAAGAACTCCTGATCCAATTTACTATAGTATACCAGCTCGTAGTGAGACGATAATTGAGTGTCTGGTCTCCAATTCCGAAATACAAGAAGGGTTAAAGTTAACCACTATAATCGATGGTTATCCTAAACTCATGTTCTTTAAATGTTTAACGCGAGTTAAAGCAAATAATAAAATATCCCTAAACGTTATAAAACTTCAGAAAGTAAAGTTATTTTGCACCCTATTCTAATGTCAGGGTAATAACCCTTACATTAGAATCGGTCTCCATTATTCTCGGACCCAATTCCCCTTTTCCGAATAATGAACTTATTTTTAGTCACGATGAAAATCACCCTTGCTACCTAATGACCATGCCTGACTTAGACCATGACAATAAGATTCAAAGAGCACTTAGATGTGATCACTTAACTCATGAAGAGGAAAGTAGCCTGAAATATGCAGCGAATTTCATGATATATTCATATATGGAAGGTGACACTGACGTCGACAGACACCTTAAAACACGAAATTCGTACAACCTCAGATTCGCTTATTCACGCAAAAAGCTATCGTTTTCCAGAATGTCACAATGTAAGAAACATGCTCGATCAGTGTGTTATAAAACCCTCTATTTCCCCTTGGTGAGCACCCATATGGGTACTGGCAAAAAGACAATACGCATCTGTAAAGCCGAAGTGGCGCATTGTAATTGACTACAGGAAGCTGAACGAAATAAGTATAGGCGATGCTTATCCTATCCCGAACATCACAGATATCCTTGATCAGCTCGGACATAGTAAATATTTCTCGACACTTGATTTGGCATCTTCTTTTCATTAGGTCAGAATGAAGCAAGCCGACGACGCAAAGAAAACTGCTTTCAAAGTTGCGGGTGTTTCTGGTCAACCAGGACACTACCAATTTGATAGGATGTCTTTTGGACTGAGAAACGCACCATCCACATTTGAAAGGCTAGTGAACGTAGTTCTTACTGGTCTCCAAGGTCTCCACTGCTTCACATACCTGGATGGTGTGACCATCTTCGCTCGTGACTTACAAAGTCATATGGTGAACCTAAGATCAGTATTAATCAAGTAACGCGAACATAATTTAAAACTTCAAACCGATAAAGCGAATTCCTTTGCAGAGAAGTACAGTATCTATATATTACAGACCAAGGTGTGAAACCAGATCCAAAGAAAATCGAATGCGTTCAGAAGTTCCCGGTACCAAAAAACCCTCGCTAATATTAAGTCCTTCCTTGGCCCCGTAGGTTGCTATAGACGGTTCATAGACAACTTCTCTCATGTGACTAAAACCCTTAACAAGCCTATTAAAAAAGGATACGAAGATCTCCTGGCTCTCACAGCAACAAGAAGCTATCGTTTTATTGAAAAACAAAATAACTAAGGCATCTATCTTACAATACCCCGATTTCACAAAACCGAATTCATCTTAACTACGGATTCCTCAAATTATGCCATCTCGGCGATTTTATCAGAAGGTGAAATAAACAAAGACTTTAGACCATATTTGTACGGAAGAAAATTTATGGTAGTAACGGATCACGAGTCTCTACTGTGGCTGTTCAATATTAGTGAACCGAGTTCAAAGTTAGTTAGATGGCGTTTAAAGCACGAATAATTCGATTACGAAGTAGTCCATAAGAAAGGAAAGACAAATTGTAACGCCGATTCCTTATCACGTAACCCTATCCTAGCTATCGATAATGATACTTCCTCTAACTCTGAAACCTATGAAAAATATTTAATGATAAGCCAACAACCTATTTTATCTTATGATACCATAATCCAAGAACATGATGCGTCACTACTTAAAGCCAAATGTAAACTGATCCCTTAACCGTCCGCGATCGACCTTGACGATTCTATTCCTTATTGCTCTGAAATTTTAGACTTGTCTAAATTTAGTGAGGACTCACCCCAGACATACGAAAGATAGAACGAGAGCTAAATAAGTTACAAAACACTATAAACGAGAAACACATATTCAAACATCTATATTTACACGTTCACCATTACGACGAAATCACTTATAAAGATATATTCAATGTTTTAAGAGAATATAGAGACATGATATCGACGTGGTATGAAGATGAAGAAGATTTAGCTATTTCTGACTTCCTTTCAACAAACTCTTTTACAAAAATATATAATATTCTTACTTTCTTATTTCATAATACAAATCCGAAAATACACATATACCACAATGATATTTCCAACTCCTTCCGAAGTTCTTCGCATCCTGAAAGAAAACCACTTTTATTTATAAGCCGGTCACCCAAGTATGTCCCGCATGTATGCCAGGCTAAAAATATTGTATTGGTGGCAAAAAATTTGAAAAAAGATATAGAAAGTTTTGTTAAAAATTGTAAATCTTGTCAAGTTAATAAACCCTTACGCAGTTGTAACATAGCACCAATGATTATTAACTCTACTGCTACTCGACCAAATGAAAAACTTTACCTAGACTTAGTCGGACCTTTAACGGAAACCAGAAAAAACCAATACAAATTCATGTTGACGTTACAAGACGACCTAACCAAATACTCTCGAGCATGTCTTATAAAATCTTGTGCCGCAATAGAAACCGCTCAATCACTCGTTTATTATATCTTTCATCTAGGAGTTCCTAAGTTAATAGTTACAGATCAAGGTGCTAATTTTTGTTCAGTTTTTTCAAACAGCTTGAAAGATTATTGGGTATAAAACATATATACGCATCTCCATATCACAACGTGTGGTGCGCTTGAAAGAAGCCATGCGACGTTAAAAGAATATTTGCGTTCTTACGTGGTAGAAAACACACACACATGGAATCTCTATTTGTGCACTGCTGTGTTAGCATACAATTCTAACGTCCACACAACAACCAGTTTCTCCCCTTTCGAATTTCTCTTAGGGCATAAGCCATACATACCTAAATCAATAGATACGCTCGAAAAAAATACATACACCGACCATATACGAGCGCTCAATCACAGGTTGTATAACAGTCGTCAAAAGGCCTTACGTAAAATTCAAGCGTCAAAAGAACATTCAAAGCGTTATTATGATACACATTCCCGTTAAATAAAATATAACGCAGGTGACAATGGTGTATGTGAGATGCCACCTAAACAAAATAAAGCCTTATCCCCAGTGTGGAAAGGTCCTTACAAAATAATTAAGTTAAATGGAAACCATTCCGTTACCATACAGATAGATAGAAAACATATTCGCCATCATTATTATGAAATTAAACCTGCGTTCTAGTCCATCATTCCTCTTTATAACTTATCCACATCCGCGTATGTAGATTTAAGTCACATCCAACCACATTTAGATACAATCGTATATTTGTTTCAAAAACTATAAAATATTGTGACGCCATAAAGTCATCAAAAATTAAATCCGAATGTCTAATTTCATTAAAGCCACAATATAATAATAATGTTAAAGAGCTTTCCTCAATTTCTTACTTAGTACAGGCCGATAGTAACAAATGCTATAAACGCGGGCTATTTGACTCTTTATTAAAAACATTCTTCGGTACCTTAGATATCAATGACGCTAATAAGTTTACTGATGCTATAAATCAAGTACAGTCAGACGAAAATCAGTTGGCAAGACTTATGCGTGATAATATCAATATTATTAAGTCGACGATTTCTACATTCAACAATATTATGTCTAAGGTAAAAGAAAACGAACGTCTATTGAATCAAAGTTTATTTAGTATTGAAACATCTTTTGGAAAACTTATAGAAGCTAATGATAAACTTGATATAAAAAGTCAATTTTCTATACTATTAAGTTCGCTTGAAAGAATAATTCTATCTTTATCATTCTACATCGATGACGTTAAAAATGCTATATTATTGAGTAGAATGAATATTTTACATCCGACTGTACTCGGACCAATGCAATTGTACAAAGAGCTAGAGTTACACATGAACATGATACCTAAACACACCCAGCTACATAACATTAATGATATAATTAATTAACGCGTGCGAGATAATATGTTACTATCATGATAATAAACTGATTGTAGTACTGAAGATACCGGTCGTTCTATCCCAAATCTATAACGTCTTTCAGAACATTCCATTCCCTGTTACCTTAATTATAAATAAATTAATAACAAACACTTATGTTTTCATCGCACCCTATAAACAATATTTGACAATAACACCTGCCCGTTTATTCCACTCGCAGCTCGCGAGTGTCAGTGAGTGCAAAATGATAAAAAACAGGTCTTATGTGTGTCCTCTAGGAAATGTACATTCGACAATCGCCAATGCCACTTGTGAAACAGTGTTGTTAACCTAAGCCATTAGCGCGCTACCAAAATCTTGTGATACAAGAATATTTCATGGGTCCGTAGACTTGTTTCAGAAAATTCGTAATAATCGATGTATTTATGTTCATTCTGAACCTAGCAAATGTCATCTCATTTGTGAAAACCGTATTTCAAGTACCAATGAAATTTTATTTGGTTCAGTTTAGTAAATTCTAAAGCTAACCTAACCTAACCTAAAGATTATTTTTCATCTAATTTAAGTAACTCTATATCAAAATTGGATTTTAGCCAAGATGATTGTTGTTCTAGTTTTAAGAATAATAAAAAGCTAAACATATCTCTAGTAAAATCAAAAGAATTTTAAAATTTAGATTCTTTAGTCAAAGCTGCGTGCTGGACGCAGCTTTCCGACTTTGAGAAACAAATTAACGACACACCCGAAACATCTCATGGTCAAAATATTCTATACATTACTTATCTCACACTTATGTAATTTCAGTGTTCATTTTATTGTATCTATTGTACAAAGGTCAAAAATATCTATGTAGTAGAAACGATGGGTGTTGCGTTACTATCTATAACAAAAATTATAGTAACTCTAAACATTCAAAGCCTCCTTACCAAGTCCTTCAGAAAGAAATACTGTGTAATCATGTTAATTATCAAAGTACACTCTATGAGTAATAAGCCCTTCTGAATCCTAGGTCCTGCACCGGATTGGATCATCTTGATGGACACGTATGAAAAGCACTATAAAATTCCAGAAGATGTTCAGATATATTCCTTTCCGAAAAAATAAACATATCATCCTAATAGAACTAACGGTACCGTGGGAAACAAACATACCTACAGACCACACAATAAAAACAAATAAATACTACGATCTAATAAATGTATTAACCAAAAATGACTATACGGTTAATTTATTCGCGGTAGAAGTGGGAGCGAGAGGTATACTAGCAAAATTTCTCTACAACCTACTAAAAGACCATGGCCTGCCGAGAACTACAGTAAGTTCTACCTTAGAACGGGTATCTAAAGCTTCATTAGCAGGCTCCTATGAAATTTGGCTAGGTGGGGGGGGGGGGGGGTAAACCTGAGTAGTAAAGGTGAGTGCTGACGATAATCACAAAGAGGCCTCTTAAACCTACACCCGGAATCACAAGTCCCGGGGCTACTGGGGTTTACTCCTTCTGCCACACGATGGACCCGGCACCCGCACGGTGAATCCATGGAATGCTAAGAAGTTCGTCTCCAGAAAGAATAAATATAATATCTTTATTTTCATGTTTCCTTTTTTTAATTAAATATAATACTAGTCTTTAATTTTCATTAATTTAGATGATATTAATGTTCTTTACTCTTTCCTTTATATATCGTCAAATGTTGACAATAATCGTAATGAACATTATAAAATTCATATACTCTTAAATAATTATAATCAACTGTAACTCGTACTAATTAATTTACATAAGTATGTTCCGTCCGTCCGTGGGTCATGTTACTGGCCTGGGGAGGCCCGCGAAGATTACGGGTATCGAGGCGAACCTCATAACCCGGGTCTGTTCGCGAGGGGCAAGTGTCCCCTCGGTGATCCCACCATTAGGGCAACCCACTGGTGTGAGTGGGTTGTTGCGCACCGAGGTGCGGAGGCCGTACGGCCTGAATAGGAATGGGACCACCGCGGCCTACGGGCCTGCAGGTGTGGTGAGTGGTGAAATGAGGTGATGTCCGAGTGTGATGTGGGTTATAAGTGTGAGTAGGTGATCCTCGTCTCGATCGCCGGGGCCGAGGACCCCTCTCCGCTCGGTGGATCACGGGATATGAGCTCACGCGGGTACGGCCGCCCGCCGGGTGGTCGCGCGTGTAGCGGGGCCAGTTCCATCAGGTATGCATGCGGACCATTGTCTGCGGCACTGAAAATGCCTCGAGACAATCGGGCCACAAACTCACCGACGGACTCGACCCGCTGGTCTCGCGCGATCACGTCGTTCCGGATATAGCGTGATAGCGGCCCCCGTGATGACCCGCAGGGATATGCTCTGCCGAGCTTGCAGGGGCTTCTTCTGGCTCGGGGAGGTGAGCGCATACCATGCCGGGGCAGCGTAAGCGAGCCGCGTGATTCTACCCGCATCTCACGTAACGGATTTGCCGGTGGCAGTTCGTGGAAGAGTGACCGAAGTGTTAGCAGCGATGGCACTGTGACGGCCCTTCGCGCCCCTTCCACCCCTTCACCACCACCCCCGGCATGCAGAGCAACTCCTTGACCGCATAGAGGCGTCGGAGCTCCCCGCCGTCCATGCGCTCAAGTTGGGCATGGTACAGGCAGCTGGCCCTGCCCCCCCTCGCCGGGATGTGGCACACGAAGCGCACAGGGAAGCCCAGGGCCATGAGCTCCGCGGCGATGCTCTCCGTGCTCGTCCCTACAGGCAGGCCTCTAATACCCACCTTAGTGGGGAGTAGCAGTGCCACTGCACCGCCGAGTCTACCTTTGAAAGGTCCGTCAACAGCTTCTGGACCGCCCTGTTCTCGCGAAGTCCGAACTCCTCCGGCGTCTGAGCGAGGAACCTAATTCCCCTCCCGAACGCTCTGGCGTTCGTCGCGCGCCCCAACAGAGCCGTAAGGGGATTCCGATGAGGACGCCGCGCGCTTTTGGGGGCGTAACCTCTCCAGTTCCTCCTGAAAATCCTCTAACTCCTGAGGCGTGGGGAATAGTGGGCGTCTTACGATTACTAGGTCCTGGTTGTCACTCTTGCGTGGCATGATGTGGAGTCGGTCCTCCGTCGGACTCGCTATCCACTCCCCAGACCTTTCTTCACAAAAGGTCGGGGAGTATGTCGCGCGGTGCGGCTTCGGACCTGTTGAGGTCTGCTTGGGTCTTGATCGTACACACTGTACACTAACTGACTATACACTTTGTATACAAGAAGAGCTCTGGCTTCGCCCGAGTTCTGAACACGGCACGGAATAGCAATTATTTCGGACCGCGTTCCGAACAAGGACGAGAGGGCTGGGCCGCAAGCGGGACGGCGCTATCACTCCCTTACCTTTCGGCAAGAGAGAGACAGCTAGCGTTTCCGAGTGCGCAGGAGTGGGATAGAACGTACGTAAGAACGTGAGATAGATATAACGTAGTATCTTACTTCTCTCTATGTTACTACTACTCCTGGTCTTCTTCGCAGGGCTTCTGCGAGGGCTACGGACACCGAGGCGAACCTCATAACCCGGGTGGGATCGCGAGGGGACAACTATCCCTTCGGTAACGGGGCCGCAATAAATTTGCGGGTTTGCCATCGTGGCTTATGGGCTCAGGGAAGGAATGTAGGCCTGTTTAGGGCCCGAGTGTTGTGTGGTGTGTTGTGACTGTGGTGGGTAGTGATTGGGTGTGTTCTGCATGTGTGATCCTCGTTCGGATCGCAGTACACGCAGTCCCTAGTTCGCTTGGTGGATCACGGGGGGGAGTTCACGCGGATACATTCTCCCGTCAGGTGATCGCGCGTGAAGCGGGGCCAGGTCGCGTAGATGAGCATGCGGTCCATTGTCTGCCCTATTGAACATAGCGCTCGACAATCGAACCACAAACTCATCCAGCGACTCTATCCGCAAGTCACGCGCGATCTCGACATTGCGGACGTAGCGACCGGCACCCGTGATGACCCGTAGGGATATATTTTGCTGGGCTTGCAGGCGTTTCCGCTGGGCCTGGGAGGTTAGCGCGTACCATGCGGGAGCGGCGTAAGTGAGGCGTACCCGGATATAAGTCTTGTAAATCCTCAGTTTCGTCCGTGTAGGAAGTCCGGACGCTAGTACTGGCCACAGTATAGCGCCGGCTGTTCTGGCCTGGTTGACCGCTAGGTCCACCTGCGAGCCCATCCGCAGTGTGCCGTCGATACTGTATCCGTGATAGACGACTGCGGCTTCCCAAGACACATCCTGGTCTCTGAACTTTAACCGCCCCGACATGGAGCGCCTCTTGCTGACATATAGCGCCGTCGTCTTATCCACGTTGACGGACATGCGCCACCTGTCGAGCCACTCCGGCAACTGCTCCAGCATGCGCCCAGTTGCGAGCTCCGGCTTTCGGGACGAGGTTACGAATGCGCTATCGTCGACGAACAGCCCGAGCATGACGTCCACCTCGCCCTGTCCCGAAGGATCATTGATTGTGGGGATGTCGTTGGTGTAGGCCGCGTACAGGTAAGGGGATAGGCAACTGCCCTGTGGCACTCCGGCACGTATGGCCTTCACCGAGGAGTGCCTCGGCTCCACCGCTACCCGGAAGGTCAAACCTTCCAAGAATGACGCCACTAGTCTCATAAACGCCAGCGGCACGCCGGCGTCCACCAACTTGTACAAGAGTCCCGGGTGCCATACCCTGTCGAAGGCCATGGAGAACCATATCGAGAAAGACTGCGACAGAGTGTCTCCCCTTGTTCATCTCCACAGACGGTGGATCACCCGCGTCAGTTGCAACGTGATCGAGTGGCCGCTCCGGACGCCGAACTGTACATCCCTTATGGGGATGTACAGCTTCAGCCTCCGAAGCAGAAGTCTCTCGAACAAATTGGCGATGTGGGACAGCAGCGTTATCGGCCAGTAGCTTCCAGGCAGGCTTCGGGGCTTGCCCGACTTCGGCAGAAGGATGACCCTCCCCTCTTTCCAGGTCTCCTGAGAGTGCCATTTGCGATCTGTGTGAGAGCCACGGGCCTGGAGCTTTGCGCCTCGAGAGGCGAAGCGCGACTCGGTGGCGGAGTCGGGCTCTGAAGGAGCTCTTGAATGCGGCACTCCACCTGCTCGTGATTCTCTGCGAACGACGGCGCCGTTGGGTGTGGTGAAAACTGCGTGTAGATGTGACGCGAGCACCTCGGCGCGTGCCTGCGCTCCGTATTGTTTCGCGCCTGTGGTTTCTAGGAGTGGAGTGATGGTGGTCTTTGGCCTCGTGAGACGTCTGTTTAGGGCGTGCAGATTAGTGTCGTTTTCACTGGCATGGAAGACTGTACTCTCCCAGCCTGCTCCACGACACTCCCTCACCTTCATAGACAGTTCCGTGGCCAGCTTGTTGAGTTATGCCTTGATCCTCGGACAGCGGGTGCCCTGAGTTTCCTCATCTGACGTTTCCTGAGCAGGTCCGTTAGTAGGCTCGAGGGGAACTCACCCCACCGGCGCGCTGTCTCCGGTATGACGGTGGTCGCCGCCGCCCGTGACTCCCGGATTTTTTTCGTGAAGCGGCGAGCGGCGTCCTCCACCTCGTCCGGGGTAGACAGTTGCCCAGCGATGGTGAAGTCGACTAGGCTATTCTGATAGATGGCCCAGTCGATCCTCTCTCTGGTCCGCACTCCTTCCCTAAGGATTGCTCCGGAATCAAGTGTGACGAGGGTGGGTAGGTGTTGAGTGTCGAGGTCGTACAGGACCTCGATGTTGACCGTGACCTTGCCCATGCCCTGAGCCCTGTCTCAGTTCGTCGTGGAGGACGGCCCGCCGATCGAGCACACCCTGTACGGCCTTCCGCTCGGCGACACCTCGTCCCTCCGATACGCGACGTCATTTGGTAGCCGGAGGCTCTGCGTCGGCCTCAGCCAAGTCTCGCCCAGCAGGATGACATGTAAGTCATACTGCTGAGCGAGCAGCCGAAGACTGTCGCTCTCCCCGTTGTTTGGCCCCGTGCGTGCATGATTTGCGCCCAGATGCGCGGATCCCTGAGCACTCTGGACAACTCGTCTTTCACGACCGCTCTCAGCTCATCCCTGGCGATCTCTCGGATTAGCTCCCTGAGATCGTCTACGTGGACCCTGGGCTCGTCGCGCCGACGCTGCTCCCCTTCGGAGCGCCTCGGTTTCCGCGCAGGTGGTCCCCCTGATGTCCGTGGTGTGGAAATTGGTGTCTGTAGTGTGTGTTGAGTCGGTGCGCGTGATGATGAGCGTGCGTGTTCTGGGTCCCTAGCCTGTGTAGGTACTCGGCGCACTGCGGTCGCGGTGGTCTCCTGTTACGGAGGGTGGCAACTTTAGACGGCCACAGCTTGGGGCTTCCTCTTGCGAGTGTGCCTCCTCTTGGGCTTGGTCGTCGTCACCTGCCTGGGTTTGGGGTCGTTGGCCGGGGCGGCAAGGGATGAGCCTGGGCCGTACTCGACCTGTCCCTCCCTCCGCAACGGAGCCGCGGGCGCGGGGGCGGCGTGGTGTCGCCCATGAGGGACCAGTATAAACTGGACTCCCTGCACAGAGGGCTTGGGTGGGATGTGTGGGTGGATGGCCATGCCTCGGGCTCTGGCTTCCCTGAACTGCTTCTGGCCTTACACCTTCGGTCATTGGCTGTGTGGGGCCCTTACAGTTGGCGCAGGTCGGGGTGGCTCTTCTCGGCAACGGGCAGTCCCCGACTGCATGGACCCCACCGCAGCGGACGCACCTAATCTCCTGGTGGCAGTTCGCAGAGGAGTGTCCGAAGAGTTGACAACGGTGACACTGTGCTGGTCCCTGTCTCCTCAGGCGACTGTCCCGGAACTCCTCAGGCGACTGCGCCAGTAACCTTATGCCCTTCCCAAAGGGCCGGGCGTTGGGTGCGTGTCCCAGCACATCACGCGGGGTGCGGAAGTGCCTCTGCCAGTCTGGCAGAAACCGCACGACTATCGGAGGATACTCCGATAGCCTGCGCGGCGGTTGGGACTCACTGAGATTGCGGACAGTAGTAGGCAGGGATGCGGGGGGGGGGTGCTTGGGGCACACCTAGTTGGGGGTACCTTACGGGGGCTCTCCAGAGTGGCGGCGAAGCTGCGATTACGAGTCGCGTCGACCAATCCGCTGGAGAAGGCAGGCTCGACGTCCTCGGCGGACAGAGCAGTCGAAACGGAAGCGGCACCCGGAGTCGTCGACGAGTCCTCCTCGGGCGTCGCTGGGCCAGCCATTTCCCACTCACGAGCTGCACGAGGTGACGTAGGCGGTGATGAATTCAGCGATGGGCGTGAAGACCGTGGTGAAGAACGCGGTGTTCTTGATGGAGATGGTGAGGTGGCGGTCGAGCGCGGTGACACCGCTACTGCGACCACCTTGGAAGGGCCTTCAGCGGGCGAGGTCGCCGCGCGCTTCTGCGGGCGTAGCTCCTCCAGTTCCGCTAGAAATTCCCTCCGTTCCACCTCTGAATGGAACAGGGGTCTCCTGACCACCGTACGTTCAACCTTCTTCCGTGGCATCTATAGTAGGGCGGCTCCGGTGGTGGCTGGTCCTCCGTCGGACTTGCTGTCCACTCCACCGACCTTTCTTCAAAAAGATCGGGAAGAATGTCGCGCGGTGCGGCTTCGGACCTGTTGGGTCTAGGTCTCCTTGTTACACTTATAATAGTCTGTACATATATGTATACAAAAGCGGTTTGGCTTCCGAACACGGCACGGAATAATAACTATTCCGGGTCGAGTTCTGAACAAGGACGAGAGGGCTGGGACGGCACTATCACTCCCTCACCTTCCGGCAAGAGAGAGACAGCAAGCGTTTCCGAGTGCGTTGGTGTGTATATTTTATGTAATGCCATAACGAAGACTATCTTATAGTCTTACTCGCTTAAGTTCTACATTGATCACTACTCTTCGTATTAATCAATTTTAGCGGGGGGGTATCTTATCCCTCGTTTCCAGAAGGTGTACTGTCGCTAAGACGCATAATGTTAGAGTTTAAATAAAATACACAATCCTAAGGCAGATCGAGTTATGTGAGCACGTAGTTCTAAGTACAAGTTTTGTATATTCAAATTAATAAAAGGGAGTTAATACGAGTTTTCTTTTTTTTTTTAATTCTTCTGGAACACACCCTGTAAGAGTCTCACTAGAGTCGGGAGGAGGACCGCTTCCCCCTTTTCGGTCTACTAATTCTTCGGTCTTATAATTACTATAGGGTACGTCCACAATCAAGCCGGTACATCTCTTTCCATCTGCGGGAAAAGAGGTCTCCTTAAACCTGAAGTCCCCTATCGGCTCCCTAAACCTGCAGACACAAAAGTCTTCGCTAGTCAGTCGAACTGTTGAGGCTTGACAAGCGCCGCCACCAACGACAGTATGCGTCGTCTTTTGGTGCACAACGTTGGCACCACCGGTGGCTATTCAGAAATGTTTTGACGACAGACTTGCCATCGACAACGCTTCTCCTCCTTCAGTCTTCATTGAGAACTACAGCGACGAATACTACGTCGCTGGATACGCCGCCGCCGCAGCCAATCATCACAAATATTACCGGCAGCACCATCACCAACACCAGGGCGAGTGCGTCTTCCATGAAAACATTGGAAGTCAGTCAGCAGCAGCAGCAGCAGCATCGACGATGACGACGCCACTCTCATCACCCATGAGAAGACCGAAAAGGCGACAACAACGATCAGCCGATTCAATATCGCATGATAATACTGACGAATAGTGAGAAAAGTTTTGAAGATATCAGCGGACAGACGGATATCGCCGAATAATACGGAGTAATTGATACAATGGCATACAAAATTGGGAGGTGCTCGCTGGCGGTGCTAAGTAACTAAATGTCAAAACTCGAAATCAAAGATTGCAACGGCGGCGGCGGCTCCGCCAAACATAAAAATAGCTCTGGTAGCCGCTGTCATCAATCGAGTAAAATTCGCCGTAAGGAGATCAACACATCGATCGCCACTACCACCAGCGCCACCGCCACCGCCCGTGCCACAACAACACCATCAACGAATTTAATAACAACACCTCCGATTATTGCAAAGTGTTTTCACAGTGAAATGGGTGTCTTTGGCGGCGGCAGCGGCGGCGACGACGACGACGACGACGACGAGCCCAAGCCCAAAAGGAAAGGAAGACAAAAAACGAAGACGAGGAGCCGGAGCAGGAGACTTGGAACGAAATTGCAGAGTCGTCACTGTGTGTCGAGCTGATGATGACTATAAAAATTTATTCGGTGCATAACACCATCGCCGCTCTCGTGTCTTCATTCTTAACATATGGTGGTATTATTTTCCGAATTCCGTACGTACCAGACTCCGAGCGGTGCGAATATGTGTGTGTCGACTCAATGCGGCCGGCCGGTGTTTCTGGAATGTGTGCGGGGAGGGGGCAGTTGGAGGACTATATAACGGCTCGGCGATTGACATGTTTTCCAGGATTGACCCAACCTTCGTCGCTTGTGGAGTACTCCAGAACGCTCGTGACGACCACCTTTCCAGGCTACCCTACAAAAAAAAAAATCATCGCGAAGTTGTTTTCAACGGAGTGTGATTGCGTCACCTGTGTTGTAGGCACCACGAACAGCTTCGAGGACGAGATGCACCATCCCGGGTATTTACGAAATCTCGGAGCTCCTTAGTATACCCGGGGTGTCCATTTCGGCATGGCGCGGCCACAAGGGGCCCTCGCAATGCCATAGATGTCAACAGTTCCGGCACTCAAGCGCCCACCGCCACCGCCCGATAATCTGCGTGCGATGCGGCGGCGGGCACGCTGCACGGGATTGCCCACATCCAAGGACGGAAGCAGCCATATGCGCCAACTGTTCTGGCGCACATCCAGCAAACAGCCGCTCATGCCCGATGTACGTGCGCGAAGCGAAGAACCGCCGTGCGGGGGCTATTGTGCTCACGCGTGAGCCCCGCCGACCACCTGCGCCCGCGCCTGCACCGGCGCCACACGTGGAACTGCCACCGCCATCAGCACATTCGCTAATGGCAGCCGTGAATGCTCCCATCCCTCGAGGCCCGCAACCGGCAAAGCCTCCAAGGAAGAAAAGAAGACGGAGACCGAGGACAGCAGCCCTCGGAACAGCCACGCCATTAGACTCCGACGACGAGATGACAGGCGACACTCACACTGTCGCTCCGGCTGCGCCCGCTGAGCAAGCGGCCCCGCCGCCAGCCCAGCCGGTTCGCTGTTCAACTCGCCGTTTAACTCGCCGCGCACCATCGCCAATCGCGCCGATCGCGACTGGTGAACAGACGCGACCTGCTCGCCAACCAGGTGATTATTCCGCCCGCTCCCGCCGACGCAACCTAAGTGCTTCATGGACTGGCCCGGGACTTTGGTCCCAGGCCAGGGCAGACCGCCCAGGTACGACTTCAGCAGGGCGGTGGATACCGACTGAGTGGGTTCTTTTCTTCTACTGACACTTGTCAAACCCAAGGCCCGTTACGTATTAACGGAATGCGGATGAACCCGCTAGTAGGGAGCAAATCGCTCCGGCCTGGCCTTCCCGGACCCCTTCGGGGCCCGTGTGAATTCGTACCGTGTCATGTTTTCCATCACAGCTATAAGACATATGACTGACAGAATGACAAACTCAAAATTTTAAAATAACTTGCCTCATAGTTAAATAGCAAAATTTTATAAAACGACTTCAACAACTGAAGTTATTTCTTGACAAAGATAAAAGTGTAATTTTTATGTAAATGTTAGTAATAGAGTTATCTCTTTGTCTAATTGACTGGGAGCTTAGAAAATTTGTTGTGACAGGACTTAGATCATGAAGTACTATTTTTGTAGTCTCATATATGTAAGGACGTTAAAGGGCGTTCACATCCCCTGACCCCCGGCTATTGCTTACAGGCCAATACTGCTGTCACACAGTCATCGGTCAGCCATAGACCATGGTCTATGTGTGTCCGATTTGTTGGACGTAAGTCCCGTCCCATCTGAACAAAGGAATATTATACAAGATATATTTTTAGTATGCAAAATAAAACTTGATAGTGGATTTTTAATATATTTCCCAGAGAGAGACTGCAACCTGGCTTTTCCCCTAGAGTCCGCGTGAATTTTGTGACCGATTCACTTAATAGGCTCGTGGAACGAAACATTTCAATTTGCACCCAACGTGCCAGATTTTGCTTAATTCGATCTCGTCAAGCTTCATCAACAGACTACCGTGTAAATCAAATCCCTAGGGCTAAACAAAATGTTAGTTAGTTAACTTTGCCGTCAATTTTACTAACAAAAGGCCAACTCTTGAAACTCCATAAATCAAATGCATTAGGCAACTAGTTTAAAGAGTATCCAGATAAGGACAACAGTGTCGTTATGTGGTGCAGCCTGCGGGATTGCGAGCGACCATAAATCTGTCTCCACCTCCACGTACGACGCAGCGTGCGGGTGCAGTTGGTCTGCGACGCTGTTCATGATCTATAACTTGAACTCTAGTTATAAAGAATTTAATGCATTTCCATTAACGTAGAGAATAATTAAATTTCTTTTATTGTCATACCAGGTGCGGAGCAATGTATCACTCATACCTATATTTGGATTCCATGGAAATATCTGGAGAAAAATTGAAATGTATTCTACTCGGTATTCTCATACATATAACATAATATACACAAGAAATTCACAACAGCTCGTAAACAGGTTTCTCTATCCTATATTTGGCATAGTCATTGATTACAATCTGGTATCGCATAATAATTTTATCGTGAAAATAAATTAACAATTCCTTTGGGAAAACTTTATACGGGTGAAACTGCAGGGCACAATTACTATTATCAAAGGGCGACCTAGCACTGCGGTCTTTGCAGCTATGTTGTTATCATCAGCAGTTTTATCACAGACACTCTGTATGAATACATGGCTATGCTTACCTACTAGTATCATTATTTACGCAAAACTACCAACATCGCAAAAGTAATACATGTACTAAAAATCTAACAAATTACGTATAAATCAACAAAAACATAGTTCACATACACGAGTTCAAAGAGCCACAGAGCCTGTAAAAACACATGTGCAACCAGATTTGATAGACATATTACAGCCCATACACGCCAGCAGTGCAATATCGAATGTTAGGTCCATAAACGAAACTTTGGGAGGCAGCCAACTCACTACGAACTCCACAGTACATTATTATTTAAATAAGTAGTTGGTTTTACATTTTAAAACGCCACAACAAACTCGTGTACGAATACTGCAAAATAAATTTACACAGGCTATGTAAATAATATACTGGTTTGAATACGACTATGTATAAGAAAAAGAGTTGAAAAACAAAGGGCCCCCTTTGGTTTTCAACATCCTGATGCCTAAACGTGGGGCGTGGAGTGCCCATATAATTCTCTTTTCTTGCTTGACATCGGACGTGCAAGTTACAACTTCCGATCATCGCGATGGTACAAGAAAATTTCTAGAAATTATCTCAGTTAAACGAATCACCCGCTTGGATAAAACTTTGCAAAGGCTGCCAAAAATACTAGCGATCTATACGCAAATAAGTTGTTAACGTACTTTCTCGTTACGTAAAAAGTACCAGTGATCTCATTAAAAGACTCTCCGAATCATTGAGTCTGGACGTTAAAAACCTAATCCCTTCGTTTGCAAAACCGAGGAAACTGTGTGGGTTGCCGAAAATACACAAGACTGGTGCGCCACTACGTCCAATAGTGAGCCAAATTGATTCACTAACTTATAAATTAGCTCAACATGTGGCGAACGTCCTATCTCCACTTCGTGGACTCACTAAAGTGTTTACAATACAACTTACTTAAAATTTACGAAGAGATACAACGACTACATCTCTATGACAATGAAATTATGGTCAGTTTTGATGTAAAATCCCTATTTACATGCTTACCAGTAGAGGAGTGCATATCAATAGTAACAGGAAAGCTGAAGGATAATCACCTATCAATGGTATATGCTGTGCTATTAAAACATTGCCTCACGTCTGGCTATTTGATGTGGAATCATCAATTCTACAAACAGGTAGACGGAGTAGCGATGGGTTCGCCAGTATTCCCTGTAGTCGCAGATATCTTTATGGATGTCTTTGAGGAGGTTGCCCTTCGAACTTCACCTATAACACCAAGGTTCTACAAGAGGTATGTTGATGATACTTTCACATTTTTACCTAAGGATTTATCCTTAGGTAAAAATGTGAAAGTAGTGTACTTTAGTACATTCCTTAACCATCTAAATAGTATAGAAACCGATTCCCCTTACCGTCGGCCGAAGCACGTACTGCACGACGCCGACGACGCGATAGCCATAGCAGTTGCTAAGTCTGCCCTTGCACACAAGCAAAAACACACCCAGACACGCATCCGCAGTAAAATGCCAATAAGGCAAACCCACGGATAGCAGTTTTTAGTCGGTAGTAGGTAGCAGTTATGGCTACACGACCTGACCCGACAAACTCATCAGGCCCCCTTGGGTCGGTTGGACAGTGCATAAATGCATTCTCTTCCTGCTAGAACCAATTCGATATACACCGCTCGTACCGGTCGAGCGCTGAAACCTTACATATAGTTACACAGCTATAAGACATATTACTGACAGAATGACAAACTCCAACACCGCTTACGGAAACGAGCCCGTGTTCGAATCCGTAAGACGTGAGCTTAGATAAAAGTAGAAGTAATAAATCGCGATCTTAGAGAGCTCTAAAAATAAAAATTAAACTATTATCACGGCGTCTAGCCGATTTAAAGCGCAAATCGACCACACCCGTCAGAGGGTGGGGGAGGAGGCCGGCCTCCTCTGACAAGCCAAACCGAAAGACGAGCTCAACTTTTCTCAAACACGTCCCGTAACATTAAACGGCATCGTGCTCGCGCCGTCCCACTAGCCTGGGGAGGGGGACCGCTCCCCTTTTTCGGTCCCAAAAATAACCAAGATAGGGTAATGTCCACTAAAATTCCGGTTTGCTTCTTCCCATCTGCGGGAAAGGAGGGGGGTCTGTCCCCCTATCGTCTACGTATAACCAGAATACAAAAAGTCTTCCGTAATCAGTCGAACCGTTAGGGCTGGACAAGTGCCGCCAATCAGTAGTAGGTCCATCCGAAAAAAAAAACATGTTTTCCTCGGAGTATCGGCCCAGCCGTCGTAGTGAGCGGACGTGTTACTGCGTCGAACACAGCGTACGGCTCCTCTACTGCGTATTAATCACGGCCCGTAGGCAGGTGGCCGATTGTTTGTACCATTTTGGTACAATAGCACACCTGCACAGGGCTATTATCATAGCTAAATTGGAACAAATAAATTTTTTATTTTCCCACATTTGAGCACACCTGTGTTGACAAACGACAAATAAGTGAGTCAGGCGACTGCTCCCACGCAGGTGCGGTCGCCTCGGGGGCGCGCGCGACAGCTGACAAGCAATGACGTCAGAATAATACTTGTTCACGTTGCTTCATAGTAGAAACATGCCGAGCCCCAGAGGAGAGAAAAAAATCACCATCACTGCCGAAGCTAAGTATGGAGGGACGAGCCCGCACTACGTCCATATCGTCGTCAAGGAGGGAGCCGAGCACCCCAGCAACGGCAGGTACAAGTAAATTTTTCATTAAGAGACCAACACCCATTGGCAACCTCGGCAAAATCCGTTACGCAACGCGACGGGAGACCCTCGGCATCAGGGGAGAGGGCTACTCCGATCCCTCCCCCTGGATGTAGTCCGACGGCTCCAGCCACCGTAGCCCAGCAGACGGAAAGCCGAAGTTACGCAGAGACTACCCAACACCTTCGAGGCGCCCTGGAAGCCCTCAAGGGAAGCCTAAACTTGGACACATTTAAAGTTATCCAGGGGGAGTTAAGGGCGAAAGGCCATCTCCCGCAGGACCCAAGAGAAGCAAATCGCCGTGGTTTGGGTGCGATAAAGCACCCACGACCGAACGAGCCACACAACGTGCCGTCAACTAGCCTCTCGCCTCCAATGAAAAAAAGCGCAGGACGGATCCGCGGGCCCTTCGAGCCCGAGTCCGACTTACGCTACCGCAGTGGCTAGCCCCAGCAATACACCGGTCCTCCATTAATTGTAGAACACCTCCCGAACTGGGCTTTTCATTGGGCAGAATTAAAAAAGATGCTCGGTCGAAACCCCAGCCGGCGTCCTGTCCGAAAAGGCATACGTTTTAGTCCCACGGATGAGAACGAATACCGGACAATACAAAAATATGCAAGTTTGATTGCATTACTGGTGTTGTAGGCACCACGAGCAGCTTCCCGGCGGCCGTGCAATCCAGCGCGGTTGCCGAGTGGTCTCGCAGAGGTTGTCCACTCTCAGCAACTGACGTTTTTGTGAAGAGTGTGAAGTCTCGCGTGGGCCGTCATGGATGGCGCACACAGACCAAGTGCACCGAAGAAGCCAGCGACTCGAGGTCGATCTCGCGACTACTCCAGGTACTCCAGGTACATCGTCCAGAAGAACGCCGCCCAGCCAAAGTTCCGGGAAGCCAGGGCCGAGCATGCCTCACGGAAGTGCGTTGCCGGCATCGGGGCGGACGGAACTGATCCCTCCATCCGGCGCCCTCCGGAGAGTCGGGACCAGCTTGAGAGGCTGGGCATCGAGCCCAAGTTCGTCCGCCAGATCCGCGCCAGGAAGGGGAGACCGGGGTGCATCTTCATGGCCACCCTGAAGAGGACGAGGGACACCATCCCGTGTATATACGAAATCTCGGAGTTTCTTAATAAGCCGGGGTGACCATTTCGGCATGGCGCGGCCATAAGGAGCCCGCGCAGTGCCATAGGTGCCAACAATTTCGGCACTCAAGCGCCCACTGCCCCCACCCGATAGTTTGCGTGCGATGCGGCGGTGGGCACGCCGCACGGGCCTGCCCACATCCGAGAATAGATGCAGCCATATGCGCCAATTAATCCGGCGCCCATCCAGCGAATAGCCGCTCATGCCCGGTGTACATGCGTGAAGCAAACAATGCGTGCGGGGGCTATTGCGCTCACGCGCGAGCCCCGTTGGCAATCTGCGCCCGCGCCCGCGCCGGCGCCCTACGTGGAATTACCACCGCCTTCAGCGCATTCTCTAATGGCAGCCGCAAACGCTCCCATCCCTCGAGGCCCGCAACCGGCAAAGCAACAGAGGAAGAAGAGAAGACAGAAACCGAAGATAGCAGCCCTCGGAACCGCCACGCCAATGGACTCCGACGACGAGATGGCAGGCGACACCCAGACTGTTGCTCCGGCTGCGCCCGCTGAGCGGCCCCGCCGCCAGCCTAGCCGGTTCGCCGCTCAACCCGCCAACCGCACCGACCGCGACTGGTGACCAAACGCGACCTATTCGCCAACCGGGCGATTCTTCCTCCCGCTCCCGCTGACGCGACCTACGTGCTTCACGGACTGACCAGGACTTTGGTCCCAGGCCAGTTCATTAATAATCGAATTCCTCACCGCTATTAAAAGCGGATCTCCACTCCTCACCGCCTTGAGACAGGTTCTCCCAGGCGTCCTCCTGTTTGTTGATTCAGGAAGTCTTGTCGCTACCACACCTGTTCGGTGTATCTATATGACCTCCCTATTAGTGCCAATGCGAAGAGATATCGACGGTATCACTACACTACTATAATAGTTAATGTTCGTGAATACCGGCGATCTCGCCGTTCATTCACTTCCCAGACAGGCGTGTGACTTTTTATACACGTCTCGTCGCACTCTCTCCCGCCATACAGTCATATCTCTTTTCTCTGTGTTTCCCCTTATCCAACTACTCAGCCGTGAAGCCACCTAACCCGTGCTTGAGGAGATATCGACCTAGGTCGCAGTTCGCCATCTGCTGGGCCTTCACCGGGTCAACCGGTAGGGGCAGACCGCCCAGGTCCGAGCATAGCAGGGCGGTGCATACGGACTGAGTGGGTTCTTCTACTGACATTGATCAAACCCAAGGCCCGTTCCGTATTAACGGAATGCGGATGAACCCACTAGTAGGGAGCCAATTGCTCCGGCCTAGCTTACCCGGACTCCTTGCGGGGCCCGTGTGAATTCATTCATACCATGTTTTCCTCCCGTTACCATCTGGCGAAGCACGTACAGCACGACACCGATGACGCGATAGCCATAGCAGTTACTAAGTCCGCCCTTGATCACAACAAAGACACACCAAGACACGCATCCACAATAAAATGCCAATAGAGCCAACTAACGGATAGCAGTTTTTAGTCGGTAGTAGCTATCGCCTCACGACTTGAGCCCGACACACACTTCAGGCCCCCTTGGGTAGGCTGGATGGTGCCTAAATGCATTTTTCCTACTAGAAACAATGCCATCTACACCGCTCGTACCGGTCGATCGATGAAACATTAAGGTGGGTACTGACCAACGTTACGAGGTGTAATTAAGTTTTTAACCCCTTCAGACCTGGCGTACACAAATGTACACATAAAATATTAAAAAAAAAATTGGTATTTATTTCGCTAAAAGTGCAATTGAGAACGCTTGTGTTCATATGTCCACATTATAAACTACAAAAATGTATACTATTAACGCCATCTCTTGGCATTCTTTGTGACTTTTTCGACATGGTTTGATCAGTGGCTGACCGAAGTTGGAGCTCTGTAGGTAAGCTCGTCATTTTTATGTCTAAAAAGTAGGAAATAGCTAAATATACGCACTGCAAAAATATGAATTGATGTGCTATATTCCTAAGGTCATAAGTAACATATAATTTGAGTTTATTATTCTATTTTTGTATCAATTATCACAATTTTTATATTTGTACCCAAATGTACACATCAGGCCTAAACGATGTATTTACGATTGCTGAGGTATTCTAGCTGTATTTGCAAAATCTATTTTGAATATGTTTGTAACTATATTATTATTGTGGTTGTTGTTGATGCTATATAAAATATATGTTGTATGTAGAGATATTTTTTTTTTTACATTTTCAGATAAAAAAAAAACACCGATATGTTTTCACCGGACGCCTTGGATGCCATATTGGCTGGAACTCTTTCCGATATGGAGCTATCGTCTGATGACGAAGAGCCGTTTAGATTTACATCTGAAAGAGAGTTGCAGTTTGTCCGAATTGGCGCAGATGTTATCAATCAATACCAACGAGAGGTATTCCCACCCAACTCTGACGAAGATGAAGGGCCCAGCTCATCGTGGATAGGAACGAATGATCCAGGAGTTACTGACACCTGCGATGAAGTGGTTCTCGAAGTACCGCCAACAACAGAAATAGAGTCCTCTCATGAAAATATGCTAAAGAATATTACGCCTAAAAAAACATTAGGTGGAGACATACGGAACTCCTAAACACAATCTCATCAGATTGGTTTCCACTAATATCAATTGACCCTACAGTTTAGGCCTCAGTTGATTATTACTTTCGGTACGTGCCAAAACAATTATTTGAAATTATAGCTGAAATGACTAACATATACGCAATACATTCGAATAAACCCAGGTATAAACCTACTACTACACAAGAAATAGAAATTTTATTTGGGTTACATTTAGCTACTGGTATATTTGGCTACCCTTGCTTGTAAATGTACTGGGAAACTAGAATTAGCATACCCTTGTTCTCAGAGAATATGGCACGGGATCGCTTTTTTGAATTACGTAATACTTTACACCTTGTTGATAATACAATAATACCAGCTGGTTGCAAAGATACATTTTTCAAAGTTCGACCAATATTTGATGCTGTTAGGAATCGATGTTTAGAGTTACCGCTTGAAAAAGAACTTTGTGTTGATGAGCAGATGGTTCCTTTCACTGGGAGACATGTTGCCAAACAATACATAAAAGGTAAACCTTGTCCATGGGGACTAAAGATATTATTTTTATGTGGTAAACATGGGCAAGCCTATGATTTTCTACTTTATCAAAGCTCTATTCCAGAACTTGATAATAATTTGATGAAAAAAATTGGATATGGTGCAGCTATTGTCCTTCATCTCACTAAGAGAATTGGAGAAAGCATAGGCCACGAACTGTAATTTGACAACTACTTCTCGTCATATCATATATTACAAATTATGAAATAAAAAGGCATTATGGCTGCATACACAGCTCGTATAAATTAATTCTCCAAACCATCGCTACTAAGCGATAAAGACATGAATAAAAAGCCTCGAGGATTTTCTCAAGAAGTAACTAGTTTTGACGAAGATGTAACTGTGGTCAAGTAGCTGGATAATAAGATTACCCATCTTGCTTCTAATTTTGTTGGTATTGGTGAAAAAGAATTAGTCAAGAGGTGGTGTAAGAAAGACAAGAAATTTATTGACGTTGAACGTCCCGAAGTGGTCAGGAAATACAATCACGCAATGGGGGGAGTTGACCTTTTAGATAAATGCATGAGCTACTACAGAACCTTCATAAAATCAAAAAAATGGACTCTTTGGATGATGTTTCATGCTTCTGATTTAGCTGTAGTGTAGGCGTACCGAGAATACCAAACTGACAATGCGTTGCTAAACATAGCAAAGAATAAACAACTCACGTTGCTTCACTTTCGTCTTCAGGTGGCTGAAAGTCTGGTGTTGAGGAATAAAATTATCATCGGTAAAAGAGGACGGCCCAGTGGCAGTAGCCCAATAACGCAAATTGTTCCCAGAAGACCAGGAGAGGTTCGCCCTGTAGCGGATATAGCAAGAGACGGTGTTGGGCATTTCCCTGCGCATGATGAGGGACTTGGGACACGGTGCAAAATGGTCGGATGCAAGGGAAGAATCAGGATTAAGTGTATAAAATACAAAGTTCACCTTTGCCTTACCAAAGATAAAAATTGTTTCTTAGCATTTCATACGTAAACTTATGAAACATGCTTTTTGAATGGGTCGAATGACTGATTTACCCATGTGCCAATTAGTCGCCTATCCCAAAGAAGAAATCTTTTTTTGCTAATAATTATAAGAATTGTACTTAAGTTTTGTTAATTTTATATTTCCTAGTAAAAACATTGATAAATTAAACTTTTTATAATTCCAATGAAACCTCTTAAACAGTAGTCTGAGCATTACGTAAGACGGATGTGCACATTTGTACACAAAAAGAAAAACTATTTTTTCTGAAAAACCTGACAACCAGGTTTTTTTTTCATAAATTTTTCCTTAGTATTTTTATTCTACTCTAGCTACAATTTTTTTTTTTTTTGGATTCAATGGACACAAAAAAATAATTCAGGTCTGAAAGGGTTAAGTACATAGACCCACAAGTGACAATTATTTTGCTAGCATAGATTACGATATTCACGAAATATACTACTTTGGTCGACGTTTGTTAATTCCAACTTTAATTTCAGGTGCAGATAAAGTGTACCATAGTATGTGGTTTGCATACAAAGCCATGATATTTCTGCTTGATAGAAATATACCTCGCGCTACAACAGATACTGTAATCCATTTTAAGCATAATTTTCTTGGCAGCTTACAGACCCTTGCTGAATGCAGTATTCAGCAACTTCATCACGAATATTGTGAGCAGATGTTGTAGCCCTTCGTGGTCTTATTTGCAAGGGTAACATACTAGTCATATCTTCTCTCCAGTTTCCTAATCTGACTTGGCCGTTCGATTCTTCGTCAAAGCTACCTGCAGGGGTGTATATACCTGAGCATTATTACCTTTTCTTAAAAAAATGTAAAGGCATGATATTGCTGTTACGACAGATTTCGCGGTTTTCGTTTCTAACAACATAGGTTTCCGCAAAACTCTAAATACGCACACAAACCCACATAAAAAACCAAACAGTTAGTCAGTACCCACCTTTACAGAAACGAGCCTGGGTTCGAATCCTTAAGTTGAGAGCTTAGATCTTTAGAGATAAAATAACGCGAATCGGACGGAAACTGTCTTGTGTCGAAGTGAATCACAATGGAAAACGACGAGAAATTATCAAGCAACATCATAGCAAGATCTATGTCAACCATTTTATACGAGTTTCAACGAGTTTCAACTGGCAACTGGTATCCATCACTAATGCCACGAAAAAGCGCGCATTCTCGCGCTAATTCACGCGAATACACGCGCATTCGTGCGACTTCGCTTTGATTGTGAGGAATTTGACGCTTCGATGCGCTTCGACTCTGCGCTAGTATGAATTGACCCTAAGCCGGGCGACCGCCGAACGCGCGCCGCTTCCCCGCTAGTGAGCCGGGGCGTTCCCGAGCCTTGGCGACCATTGTCGACTGGTCAACTCGATGACCGTTAAAGGCGGTGAACTTGACGCAAGCGCTCGGCCCGTGTTGCGTCATCTCATTATTTAGTTTTCGCGCGTAAATAAAGTTGAGTGTGGATACGTTCTGCTCGTCGCGCACAGATTTGTCTTGATTGCAGATTACGCTAGTAATTTTAATTTATCAGGGCGATATTCACACACCCTATTTTAATAGGACACTTAGTTTTACTGAACTTCCCGCATTGCGCATGATGAGTAGTTAAATATATGGACAAAAATAGGTGCAACTTTATCAAGGATAGGAATGATCATTTAACGACCAACGCAATCAGCACCCACAGCATTCGAAGGTATCGATAGGTCATGCCTTTTAACATCGATGGCAGATAATAGATTAAAAGAAAATGGAGGACAATCTGGAGGCGGAAGACTAGCAAGGAAACTTAGGGTATTAGATTTAGTATCAGCATTAAACTGAATTGGTGGAGATGTAAAATAGTGATTTAAAGAATTCAAACTAAATGAACAAGTATCTGTTAAATCGACATTATTTCCAATTCCAAGAGTTCTAAGGAACTTCCAAACTTTGGTAGGGACACCATTTGCAACTGATGTATGAATATGGCGACATTGGGCATCCCTGCGCATTGTATTACAACGATTCCGTAGTTTAATGTATTGTGCTCATAAGAATTGGTCTTTTGAATTTTGCTTTGGCTGTATGTTTTTTCTGGATACAATCTTTAATGTCATCGGTGAGTAAGAGAGCTGATAAATGCTGTATTTTAATTGACCTAATTGATGCATTTTTATCAAAAAGCTGGTGTAATATGTCTAATTTATTATCAATGCAATCAGAAACAAATACAGGGGGACCAGCCAATTTCTTCAAAGTCTTTTTAAGAGGTTGTCTAAATTCGTATTGGCAAAATTACGTTTTAAAATAATATTTCGTTTGTGTCTTTTAGGGCTTACACAATAAGAAAGGAAAATTATATCATGATAAGAGAAAATTTCAGCTGGACATTAACCATACTTGGAAACAAAAGTAGGAGAGGAGACTAGTATAAGGTCAAGTAAAGAAGGCGTACAATTAGGAAATTAGTATGTAGGTTTGAGAGTAAATATGTTCATATTGTAACTATTCGTAATGGATTCCAATTTTTTCCATCTGTAGTCACTTTTTAGCATGCATGTGTTAAAATCGACCATAAAAATAGTGTGAGAGTTATGAAGGAGTAATAGTTTCCAGTAAGTTTTCAAAGGATGAAAAATAATCTGTATTTTGGGACGGACTATAAAAAATACCTAAAAGGATCTTTGTATGCGATAATAACACTTCGGTTGTGAGACGCTATCATCATCACCAGTAGACGGAGGCTGAGGTGATGAACTGATAAATGAAAAGGGTATGTGTGTACGTAAATAAATTGCAACAACCCCCACCAACGCGGTTGATGCGATCGTTTCTAATTAATTGGAAACCTGGCAAATTGTAGCATACGGAAGGCAGGTAAGCGTTAAGCCAGAATTCGGATACCAAAATAGCGTGAACACAATCCAAATTATGGAAAGAGGTCAGTAAATCAAAATAATGTGCCGGAATGCTTTTTTTTAACATCATTAAAATTATTTTCTAAGCAACTTTTTAAAGAGACTGATGAAGTACTAAGGAAACTGTCCATACTACCAGAACGTTCACCCGAGGACAAGGAGAAACTATTACTCACTATTCTTATCTGCGTCAGTCATAATAATAATAAGAGAATATAATATAAATAATAGTATGTACAAAAATATGTATACATATATAACGATTCCATGATAAAACACAATTGAATCACTAATATTGAATGGAACAAATACCACTACCACACAAAAAATAAGAAAAAAAAATAACGATAAAATAAATAAATAAAAACAAAGTCATGTTTGGGTTATGCAACTAAAATATAACAGCAATATTAGAAAAAACAGCAATTGTTAAATCAAATAGCTAAATTATCAAAAAAAAAAATGCCATGGTATATATATATATATATATATATATATATAATACATACAAACATATACCATACAACACAACAATAGTGCGGCTCTATTTACACCTATGCATTGAACGCCAAAATTAATGATAGAAAAAAAAGAACACCGATTATGTGACATTTAACGGCGAAAGATATGATAACTGCCAAAAGACATTTATTTTACAGTCCCTCACGACCGTAAATGTACCACAAAGACTTATTAATTTAACATTTGCAACATTTATTATAGAAACACCTACATTAGCAACTTATTAATTAGACATCATAATCAGTACCGTTAGGCATAATCAGTGTCAATATAATAAAGATTACCAAACACTTATTACACTACTAATTTACTAAAAAGAACTAATTACAAGAAATTAAAAAAAAGAAGAAGAAACTAACAATCAATTGAAGACTTGATATAAAAATAAGAGAACAACATACGAAATGTGCAAGAGGTTACTTCTGCTTCGTGTTCGTGTGTCTCCTCGCCCGAACTGAAGACAAGTTATCAGCTACTCTATTGGATGGATTTGCTGTTTTTTGTTGAGCAGAAGCTGTGGACAGTGCTGGACCCAAGGTGGCATCAAAGTCTCCTGAACTGGTCACCCAATTACGAAACATATATTTTTCGACCAACACATCAAAGTGCCAAACCGCTGGCGAGCTAGAAGGAATAACTCTAATGATATAAGAGATATCCTTGAATTTGATCTAGATTGGGCGTGGCTTGTTTGCATTATATACACCCAATCTGTGGCATCTAACAAATGAATCCGTGATAAGATTACGGATGACAAGTTGTTCGGAGAGAATTTTGTATACAACTTTAGAAATTCACCACACCTTCACCCTCAGGTACACGGTGAAACAAGAGCATTTTCCTTTGGCTTCTCATTTCTAAGTCATCACATTGCATAGAAAGAGAATGTACTTGCTTCTGGGGATTTTTTATTGCAAAGATGACAAAGGTTTTAAATGAACCACCAATTGGAAGAAGGGAATAAACGCCATTTTTTCACATAATATTTTTTTTACGTCTTTGTATTTTATACACGTAGCGCTATATTGTGATTACGAAGAAAGGAACAAAAACCTTTCGCTTTGTATAGATTCATGCGACCATAAAAATATTAGTTGGAAGAACGGAACAAATCCTGCCTTTATTCCCTTGTACTAACTTTTGAATTTAGTTAATATAATTTGTGGTTATTTTTGCTTGTTTATTTATTAATATACAAAACTCACCGCTTTTAGCAGCATACTCCAAACCGAACACACGCCATTTCATTTAGTTGTCTTTGTGACTGCATTCCGTTCGCGTTGCGTCGTGAAGATTATTAACCCTTTAATTATTATTTCATTTCGAAAACTTAAATATGAGTAGTGAAAGTAGCTGTAACGATGCAATTGATAATATGACAGAAGCTGAGATTCCAAAAAAGAAGAGAAAAGGTGTTAGAAATGTCCATTTGTACAAAATACTACTTGGCCAATCTTATGCAAGTACAAGTACTGGAAGGCTAGTGTCAGCAAAATCTGACAACAATAGTAACTGTGTCTGTAAGAAAAACTGCACTCAGAAGGTTAGCATTGAAGAAAAACAGCAGTTGCTTAAGTTCGTTTACAATGGACGTCCGAAAAGTGAGCAAGACATATATTTGAGTAGTCTGATTGTATACGCAAAAGTTAATCGTCGCCGTACAAAACACGAATATACGAAAAAGCGTGACAGTTTCTTCGCGTATTTTGCTGTTAAAAGGAATGAAAAAATTCAGGTATGCCGTCAAACTTTCTCCATTTTGTACGCTATAAAAAATAAGGCTCTTTTTCACCTTACCTCCCTTAAATCGGAGAGAAAACTAAATGAAAATCAACAGGGACAACATCGTAATCGTAGTAATATCTTAACGAACTGTTATGTCCAGAGGTCGGAGGCTTTAATGCTGAATACGCCTGATTATGGCCCATCAGCATTACACTCTCGGAACCTGAGCATTACTCTTATCCCG
>JAFELO010000743.1:75493-88091 GCA_017140195.1 Eumaeus atala
AGACTTTCCATTAAATCCATCTAACAGAACGAAACAATTGCGGCTATCGATGAACATATCCGGTCATTTCCCCTAAAACAAGCTCAGTACAGGTCTAAAAATATACAATATTTAGAAGCTAACCTAAATGACAAAATAATGCACGATCCTTTTTTGAAAAAATATCCTCAATATCAATGCGTAAAACGCGACTACTGCAGAAAATATTTTAACAATAATCATGGCTACAGATTCGGTTCCCACAAGTAGACGTTCGCTCAACTTGTGAAGAACTTGAAGCAAAAATAAAAAGTCCATCTCTCAATGAGAATGCGATGCGAGCGGCGGTTGCAGAAAAAAATATACATCTCAATTTTTTTTATAATAAACAAAAAGATGTTTTGACATTGTGTCAAGAAAGGGAATATGTAGGGGCTATAGTTTTTGATTATATGCAAAATTTGGCGATTCCTAAAATCCCAGTTCAAGAGATGTTTTATTTGAGAAAATTATGGCTATATGTATTGTGTTCACGACTTAAATACCAATACTGCAAATGGGGCCCAGATGAAGTATGCAGTTTATTGTGGAAAACAATACAGAATATGAATCCCTCTGTCAAAGAACTACATGTATTTAGTGATGCTTGTGGGGGACAAAATAGAAATAACACACTTATAAGATTCTCACTCACTCTCGTTTCAATTAATCGTTTTGTGAAAATATACCAATATTTTCCTGT
Organism: Eumaeus atala; assembly: GCA_017140195.1. NCBI lineage: Eukaryota > Metazoa > Arthropoda > Insecta > Lepidoptera > Lycaenidae > Eumaeus > Eumaeus atala. The sequence continues at coordinate 76,215 of JAFELO010000743.1, forward strand.
CCGTGGCCATTCGTTTCTACAATGTGATCTAAATTTTGGGACAGCAAAAAGACTCCTTAGGAGAAAGGACGGAATTTATGTTCCAAATGAATATAATAATCTTATTTTACTAGCAAAGAATAGTGAATTTACAGTTAATCCTGTTACTTCAAACGACATACTTTATTTCAAATATTCATGGCAGCAATGTTTCAAAAAAAGCTGTAAGTCATTAGACAAGACAACAACTTTCAAGATCTCTCAATATCCAAGCTTTGAGTATAGTTCAAGTCATAAAGGTTACTTGACTTGTTCCGAGTTTATCGATGGTTTCGTTAAAGCTACAATTATGCTTCAAAAACCTTCTACAAACCTGAAGATACCTGAAATTCCGGCATATTTTACTAAAATACCCATATGACTTACAATATTATACTCACTTGGCCAACTACAAGTTCCGAAAGTGAAGAAATGGATGTATAATATACTGTTCTTATGTTTTACTAATAAATAGGAATAAGTAAAAAATTATATTTTCTGTAATATCAGTGATGTCACCTTAGCACAAGTTGAAAAGTAAAAAGTTATAAAGTATTTTTTAATTATCTCCACTCTTTGTTTTTGGATTTATTCCCATCTTCCAATTGGTGTTTCAAATGCACTGTATTCATTTGGCAACTTGTAATCCGGGCTTGTGCTGATGCCTTGCTTACCTGAAGACTCAAATTGCTTCTCAAATTCAGCCATTATTACATAAAAAGTGCAGACATTTCATCAATGGATTTTTGGAATGTGTCCATAGTGACTTGGAAGTTTATTCAGAAAGTGAGATATATTGATATTATTTGTAGAGCAGTTATCTTGTAGGTAAAATTGATTAAATTTTCATATTATATTATGCTAAGCCTATATTATATATTTTTAAAAAAATAATAAAGTAAGAGCAAATTTTAAACACTGTCGTACTTTTTGTGGTCTATTCCAAAAAAAAGTTAATTACGATATTACTCCACAGAATACCGTGCCTTTACAACCATTGAGACGTGTGTTCGACCCAAAACTGTCGAGACACCGAGTTCCGCAGACGACCCGAATGACTATCACGTCGGATGAGAAATTCAACTCGACATGAGATGTACACCTGGACTCGACTTATGAAACAAGCACCGATTGTTCACTTGACTCACCCAACCGCAATATCAACTTGAGACCAAGAGGAGTTTAGCCGAGATATGCAGAAGTTGATGATGATGGCATCAGTTATGCTTGTTTGGCTCTAGGTCAGGATCCATTAACTATAGAGGAAGCGCTATCTTGCCCGGAAGCTAGTCAGTGGCTGAAAGCTATGTAAGAGGAGTTTCGATCATTGATGAAAAATGAGACTCCAAGTCTCTTTATGCAATTTAGCGATTTACCATCTGGAAGGAAAGCCATCACCTGTAAGTGGGTTTTTAAAACGAAGACGAACCAGTATGTTCAAATAGTTAAATATAGACTTGTCATTAAAGGATGTGCGCATAAGAACGGCTATGATTATAGTGAAGTCTGCTCCCCTGTGTTTAGATATTCATCCCTGCGATTTTTACTGTCACGGGCTGTAAAGTACAATTTGGATATTGATCAAATGGATGCCGTATCTGCTTTTTCGCAAGGAGATATAGAGGAGGAGATCTATATGTGTCAACCTCCCGGTTTTAAGCAGAATAATACGCAGATTTGCTTACTGAAAAAATACCTGTGTGGTTTAAAGGAAGCGAGCAGACAATGGAACAAAAAACTTGATTATTGAAGGAAATTGGTTTAACGCAGTCGCTACTTGATCCCTGCATCTATTATAGAATAAGAGCAAAGAACATAGCATATTAGCCTTATATGTAGGTAATTTGATCCTGTTTACAAGTTCTGCAGAAACTACAAACTATATCAAGAGTAATTATTCACGAAGATTGAAATTAAGAACTTGGGTGAACTGAAGTATTGCCTTAGTTCACATGTTCACAGAGATAGAGATAAAGGTATTTTATGCATTGATCTACAGGAATACTTGTTGGACGTGTTGAATAAGTTTGGATTGACAAATTGCAAAACTGTCAAAATACCCATCGACCCGAAGGCAAAGTTCAATGTGAATGCGAAGACAGATTTAATTGTACATTCCTTATCAAGAATTGGTTGGATGCTTATTATATTTGTCGCAAGGCACACGACCCGATATATTCTTATGTCGTGAATACGTTGAGCAGATTTAATACGAGGCCAGAAATGCAACACTGGGTTGCACTCAAACGAGTGTTAAGATATTTGAAGTACACAAAGTCCTATGTACTAAAATATAGGAAGAATGATGAACCGATTATTGCGTATTGCGATGAAAGCGATAGATGATCGTGCACCGGCTACGGCGTCGGCAGCAGACAGTTGCATTATCGACCACTGAGGCCGAATAGGTATATGGCTCTTTCAAGTTGTACTCAAGAGGCTGTATGGCTCAAGCAGATGCAAGAAGAATTTTGCCCGCAGTTGGCCACTATACCTCCAACAGTTTTATGCGATAACCAAAGCGCTATAAGATTATTACGTACTGAAAATTTTCATTCCAGGTCCAAGCACATTGATATTCGTCACCACTTTGCCCGTGTCAAGGTTAAGCTGAACAAGGTCGTTGTGAAGTACATTCCTACCAAGGAGAAGGTCGTAGATTTTTTGACGAAGGTCACTCGTGTTATTTGCAACATCTGTATATTAATTTGTATGTATTTATATAACTATTATGTGTATATTTGAATACGGGTATGTTTATATTCTTTTATTAAATTTGTTGCATTATAGTTTTACTCTTTTATTTGTACTCGACTGTTTTTCCTTTTACTTGTGTTACATGCTTAACACAGCTTAAGAAATAATAACAAAAAATTAAAATTTTGTTTAAATCTTGTGTCGCAGAAATTGGTAACTGCGCCTTCAAAGACCGCCTTTGTGTACATTATGCGTCATATTAATGTTACTGTTTTTTTGTAAAATATTGTTAATTCATTCGGGTTACGTGGTTAAACCTACACCGCAAAAGCAATGTATTGCCATCTCTTTTTGTTAGGACTCTCAATGCCAACTGTGGAGGTAAGGCGCAAATGGACTTGACGTCATGCGACGGCACGTCATGTGCCGTTACAGTCACAACTGTGTCTTTTCTAATTTGGCGTGTTATTACTGCTCAACCTACAACCGTAGAATATTTGACACTGAAACATTTTTTAGGGAAATTTTTAGTGAAGCTTTTGTAGACGTGTATACTAACAGCAATCAGTCTCCACAAATAACAAGTATTTTGCTTTGACCCAAAAATAGCTTTTTTCCAGACCTGAACTTACTTGCTGTGAAAGCGAAGAAAAGCCCAATACGGCATCATCGGATTGCTATGAGTGCTCGTCTGGCGACGAGATTAGGTACACACACACTACCGCACTCGGAAACGCCTGCTGTCCCTCTCTTGCCGGAAGGTGAGGGAGAGATAGTGTCGTCCCGCTTGCGCCCCAGCCCTCTCGTCCTTGTTCGGAACGCGGTCCGGAATAATTGTTATTCCGTACCGTGTTTAGAACTCGGACGAAGCCAAAGAGCTTTTTGTATACATATAGTCTGGTATATAAGAGGAGACCTAGGCCCAACAGGTCCGAAGCCGCACCGCGCGACATACTCCCCGACCTTTTTGAAGAAAGGTCGGGGCAGTGAACAGCGAGTCCGACGGAGGACCTACCACCAACGAGAAGATGCCACGGAAGAAGGCTGAACGGATGATCGTGAGGAGGCCCCTGATCCCTTCTGAAGAGGAGAAGAAGGAGTTCCTAGCGGAGCTGGAGGAGCTACGCCCGCAGAAGCGCGCGGCGTCCTCGCCCGCCGAAGAACCCTCCAAGCTGGTCGCAGTGGAGGATTCACACTCGACCGCCGCCTCAACATCATCTCAATCCCTATCTGCACACGACCCGCCCGAATCACTGCATACGTCACCTGTGGCTCACGAGTCGGAAATGGCTGGCCCAGCGGCGCCCGAGGAGGACTCGTCGACGCCGCCGGGAGTCACCTCCGCCTCTGTTTCGACTGCTGTGTCTGCAGGGGACGTCGAGCCTGCCTTCTCCAGCGGATCGGTTGACGTGACGCGATATCGCAGCTTCGCCGCCGCTCTGGAAAGCCCCAAGAAGGTAACCCCTAGAAGCGTCCCTACTACCCTACCCAGGCAGGTGAAGACGGCCAAGCCCAAAAGGAGGAGCACTCGTAAGAGGAAGCCCCAAGCTGAGGCCGTCCCAAGCTGCCACCCTCCGCAGCAGGAGACCACCGTGTCCGCAGTGCGCCGAGTACCCTCACAGGCTAGGGACCCGGAACACGCACGCTCACAAACACGCGCCCCAACTCACCCCATAGTACAGACACCAACCCCTTCACCACGGACATCAGTCCCCCCACCTTCGCGGGAACCGAGGCGCTCGGAGGGGGAGCAGTGTCGGCGCGACGAGCCCAGGGTCCACGTTGACGATCTCAGGGAGTTAATCCGGGAGACCGTCAGGGAGGAGCTGAGGGCGGTCGTAAAAGACGAGCTGTCCAGGGTGCTCCGGGACCCGCGCATCTGGGCGCAGATTGCACACGCACGGAGCCAACCAACGGGGAGCCAGTGATGGATCGTGACGAACTCAGGGTCGCTTACTGGAACCCCGGAGGTATAGGAGGCAAGAGCGACAGTCTCCGGCTGCTCGCTCAGCAGTATGACTGGCGGACCTGCGTAGGAAACGCCAGATGAGGAAACTCTGGGCCCGTACCCGCTGTCCGAGGATCAAGACACAACTTAACAAGCTGGCAGAGGAACTGTCTGCAAAGGTGAGGGAGTGTCGTGGAGCAGGCTGGGAGAGTACAGTCTTCCATGCCAGCGAAAACGACACCAGCCTGCACGCCTTAAACAGACGTCTCACGCCAAAGACCACCATCACTCCACTTCTAGACACCACAGGCGCGAAACACTACGGAGCGCAGGCTCGCGCCGAGGTGCTCGCATCACATCTACACACGCAGTTTTCACCACACCCAGAGCATTACGAGCAGGTGGAGTGCCGCATTCGAGAGCTCCTTGAGAGCCCGACCCCGCCACTCAGCAGGAAGGATTTTATTTCCCCCTCTGAGCTGCGGAAAGTCGCACTTCGCCTCTCGAGGCGCAAAGCTCCAGGCCCCGATGACATCCTCCCCACAGCGCTGGTGATGATGCCTAGGCGAGCAGCCGTGGCTCTCATCCAGATGGCAAATGGTATTCTCCGGACGGCCCACTTTCCGGAGACCTGGAAAGAGGGGAGGGTCATTGTACTGCTGAAGTCGGGCAAGCCCCGAAGCCTGCCTGGAAGCTACCGGCCGATAAAGCGGCTGTCCCACATCGCCAAGTTGTTCGAGAGGCTTCTGCTTCGGAGGTTGAAGCTGTACATTCCCATAAGGGACGAACAGTTCGGCTTCCGCAGCGGCCACTCGACCACGCTGCAACTGACGCGGGTGATTCACCACTTGTCTGTAGAGATGAACAAGGGGAGACACTCTGTCGCAGTCTTTCTCTATATGGAGAAGGCCTTCGACAGGGTGTGGCACCCGGGACTCGTGTACAAGTTGGTGGACGCCGGAGTTCCGCTGGCGTTTGTGAGACTAGTGGCGTCATTCTTGGAAGGTAGAACCTTCCGGGTAGCGGTGGAGCGGAGGCACTCCTCGGTAAAGGCCATACGTGCCGGAGTGCCACAGGGCAGTTGCCTATCCCCTTACCTGTACGCGGCCTACACCAACGACATCCCCACAATCAATGATCCTTCGGGACAGGGTGAGGTGAACGTCATGCTCGCGCTGTTCGTCGACGATAGCGCATTCGTAACCTCGTCCCGAAAGCCGGAGCTCGCAACTGGGCACATGCAGCGCATGCTGGAGCAGTTGCCGGAGTGGCTCGACAGGTGGCGCATGTCCGTCAACGTGGATAAGACGACGGCGCTATATGTCAGCAAGAGGCGCTCCATGCCGGGGCGGTTAAAGTTCAGAGACCAGGATGTGTCTTGGGAAGCCGCAGTCGTGTATCACGGATACAGTATCGACGGCACACTGCGGATGGGCTCGCAGGTGGACCTAGCGGTCAACCAGGCGAGAACAGCCGGCGCTATACTGTGGCCAGTACTAGCGTCTGGACTTCCTACACGGACGAAACTGAGGATTTACAAGACTTATATCCGGGTACGCCTCACTTACGCCGCTCCCGCATGGTACGCGCTAACCTCCCAGGCCCAGCGGAAACGCCTGCAAGCCTAGCAAAATATATCCCTACGGGTCATCACGGGTGCCGGTCGCTACGTCCGCAATGTCGAGATCGCGCGTGACTTGCGGATAGAGTCGCTGGATGAGTTTGTGGTTCGATTGTCGAGCGCTATGTTCAATAGGGCAGACAATGGACCGCATGCTCATCTTCGCGACCTGGTCCCGCTTCACGCGCGACCACCTGACGGGAGAATGTATCCGCGTGAACTCCCCCCCCCCCTCCCCCCCGTGATCCACCAAGAGAACTAGGGACTGCGTGTTCTGCGATCCGGACGAGGACCACACATGCGCATGCAGAACACACCCAATCACTACCCACCACAGTCACAACACACCACACAACACTCAGGCCCTAAACAGGCCTACATTCCTTCCCTGAGCCCATAAGCCAGGATGGCAAATTTTATTGCGGCCCCGTTACCGAGGGGATAGTCATCCCCTTGCGACCCAACCCGGGTTATGAGGTTCGCCTCGATGCCCGTAACCCCCCACAGTTTCTGTGGAGAAGACCAGCAGTGAGATTAGGTACATGGTCGAGAGTGGGACCGAACACCCTCTCTACAATAGGTATGAAGAGTTGACGCGTTCGAGAGGCAAAAACATACGATCCTATGTAACATTTAACGTTACTAAGTAATTATTACTTTCTGTTATAATGTGTTAATATGGGTGTTTGTTTTTATTTTATTGTGTCGTATAATTGCGTAGACATCAACAAGTAAGCGGACGCTAGCAGAAGACGAAATATTGTCATCTTAAAATGAAGAAGGTGAACATTGCGGAAATGTAACTTGGGAGCCTGACAGCGAGGTGCATAGTGACTTTGAAAAAGACTATATTGATAACGAACCCGAAATAGAATCGCATATTTCTTCATATGGAATTTGTCTCAGTCTGCGTCGGTACCTGATGGAACAGAGCGTGACCACCCAATAATTGTCAAAATGCGAGTTTAATTAGAGGTGAAAAAAGACATTGCTGGTCCACTACTAAGATTCAAATTCATGGAAAAACCTCCGCTGTCAATATTATACGAAAAAGTACTACGCATATGTGACGAACTATTTTTGTGCCAGTAGAATATTTGACCTGTATATAACCGATGAAATAATGTTGAGATAGCCAGCAGAGCGCCACAGCTCTAGTACGATGAGTCCTACTTCTAGAGACACAAACGTAACAGAAATTAGAGCTTTGATTAGCATTATAACCCTTAGTGCTGCAATGAAGGATAACCGCTGATCTATAGTACCTTTACTATAGTACCGGAGCAAGTAGTATGAAGCAATTATGAGTAGGGATCGATTTGATTTCCTCGTCCGATGTTTGAGAATGTACGACATATTTAAAGACCCCTTCATTCGTGTCCGAAAGATTTGGATATTATTTACAGCTCGATGTCAACTACGCGGCAGGAGACATGTCACAATCAATGAACAGTTCTCGGCATTCCGTGGTAGATATCCATTCAGAATGTATATACCTAATAAGTCACTTGGCTGTGTTTATACAATATTTACTTAATATGGTATAAAAATTCCGAGGGTGTGCGATAATGCGACGAAATATATGCTGGATGCTATGCCATATATCATTAGAGCTACAAGTACGAATGGATGACCCCATGGCGAAATACGTGAAAAATTTATCACTTCTACAAATCCTATACTTCGCACAAATCGAAATGTGACGTGTGATAATTGGTTCATCTCAATACCTCTTGCAGAATATCTTCTTTTGTCAAACAAACTGATTCTTATCGGCACTCTCAGATCGAATAAAAGAGAAATCCCTGAACGGAAACAACACGCTCGCGAACTACTGCTCGTGAGTAGCAAATGCTACATTTGTTACGGTGGGTGTTTGACTCTAGTCTGCTACAAGCCGAAGCCTTCATTTACTTTCGTCATGTGATAAAGATAGTGTTCTGAACCAAACCACTGGCAAGCCTGAAATCGTAATGTATTACAATCAAACCAAGTGTGGCGTTGATACGTTCGACCAGATATGCCCTACGATGTCGTGCTGAAGAAAAACAAATTGATGGCCGATGAATATGTTTTATGGCATGCCGAATATACCTTTTGTAAATGAATACACAGTGGATGACGAAGAGAATAGAAGCTCGAATTTGAAAGACATGTGTAAAGAAATATAGAAAATATCGTTCCAAAACCACCAAACATTCTATTGTGGAAGGGCCCTTAGCCAAAAAAAGGCGATACTGGCAGTTAGTGCTTGTCGAAAAAAAACACATGTCGAAGAAGATCTGCGGTAGGTCCAAAAATACTATGGTGAGTTTTTATAAACCTGATTAGTAATTTGTTTTTTTTTTCAGACTCGATTACATTATAAATTACTAGATAGTAATTATAAACTGTTGATTATTATAATAATAAAGAACAGACAATGAGCACTTTTCTGATATCACAAAAATAATTATAAAAATCTGGTACTTCTATCAATTTGTGACAACAGAATATGTCATCTCAGTCCGCCCGTGAAAATGGTAGCTTAAAAACGGATTTTAAATTTTATTATGTGATGTCTTATTTATTATTTGTAATAAGTGATCTTAAATAACTTCGTAAACCCGACAAAGATTGATTTATCCATAGTTTTTGAAGTCGTGAAGAGAAAAATCCTCCTTCATTGCTTAATGCTTTTGTATCGACATGTGAAAAGCAAGCTACTAGAACTGAAAATTAGGGACCTACTACTAACGGCGTCGCTATTGCATTTGCCATAACAGTTCATCGAATTCTAGTAACATTGAACTATCTCTCAATTTCGTGAAACAACGTGTAGTCGAGACTGACTTTCAAGCTTTGTTGATAATTTATAATGCAGCATTAAACAAACGTTTTGTAAGAGATGACTATAGCGAACTCGTCGAACAGTGCGTAATATTTTTAGAAGGAGACACAGACGAGAAATTAAAACTAAGGTCCCTGGAGCTATGCATCAGGCACGCTGGCTTAAGGCAATGTCATATGATGAGAATAGCAATTGTGTTACTACTGTATTATGCACCCCTTGTACTTATAATCTAAGATTCAAACACGTAAATTTAAAACCCCCTTGGTGTAGAAACACCAAGCACCAACCCTTAAAGTAATATATATTCCTGGTACATTCGTTTTCATAAATTTAGCATTTAACAAAAGCAAGCAAAAAACAAATTTAATGAACTCAAACTCAACTCACTCATGCACACATCACTACAAAAAAACACTGAGAATTAAAAATAATGTTAACATACTTACTCAAAATAATATTCTTTATTTGTAATCAGTCACAATTTAAGAAGTCTAAACGTAGAATGATGTTTATTATTATTATTTTACCTTATTTTCTTTTTATTGTTTATTTTGTATATGGACATTTCATACTATACACACTGTGTATAAAGGTCATATTTGCATTGCTAACACATGTCTTAGAGAAATTCTCTCACTATGGTTAATCAATTGAGAGTAATGGATGAGATAGACTGCATGGAGATAACCTGACATGCAGGATATTCACGGCCTTGTCCCAAACTTTAACAGTAACCTGTCTATTATATCGCAGAATATCCGTAACATATATGCAAATTTTAATGCACTCCAAATAAGTCTATCACAACTTGATTTTGACCCCGATATTTTGATACTAACGGAATGTCGACTCAATCCAATGAAACCAATTCCGAGTATACCAAATTACGACCAAAGAGCTTCTACAGACAATTTAAACCAGAACGATGGTGTTGTCACATTTATTAAATCCCACTTAGGAGCAACTATAGATGAAGTAAAGCTGGAGCATGCATCATGTATACATAATTTTCATAATACGGTCATACTTTTACGGTATTTACAGGTCTAACACTGACGCTTCAAATTTTATAAGCTCATTGAATAATCACATCGACTCAATATCAGCAAACACAATAATTATTTCTCGAGACATTAACATAAATCTAATCCCTCGAGATTCGGAACAACAATATGAATACAGAAACGGAAACAGTTACTTGAACATGATAAGTGTGCATGGCATTCTTCCAGGTCTTAAGTCAACCAGATAGGTAGTTGTTCAGATCACATAATGCTGAAAATAAACAATGTAAACGTAACAGTTTACACGTTTGTTATAAACACATCTATAACGGATCACTATACCACTCTTTTAACTTTACCCATAAAACTAATAATTAACTAAACACAAAATCTTTAGAAGAATTAATTATCAGAATGCCGCAAAAGAGTTTCTAGAAGCAAATTTAAATGAGCTTCTTACAAGTGATGACCCTAATTTTATAACACAACTTAGTAGTAAACTGAGTAAATCGTTAAATAACAACAAAAGAACCATGATAATTCCTAGAAATAAGAGAACTATTAAGCCTTGGATCACCTCCGGGTATTGTGCGATGTATTAGGAATAGAAACAAAAAAAAATGCAGATGTAACTACGGGCGTGCCCAGACAATGAGGTTCTGCGGGTCACGATCAAAAGATACCGTAATTTTACATCTAAATTAATTTAGAACCTTAAGCGAAATTATGACCGAAAATTATTGGAAAATACACAAAAAATTCTAAGGCTCTCTGGGAATCTATAAAAACTATAACTAACTTTAAAAATAATAGACCTACTAATACCGAATTACTTAAAGATAAGCATAACCCTAATGAAGCTGTTAATCGGGTTAATGAGTTTCTCTCCGAGATTGGCAAGAAGATAGCTGCTCATATTCTCATTAGTGATACCCCTATAACGATTGATTACGGTGGTATACAAAACACCAACGCCATAGTTTCATCTTTTATCCTGTTGGAAACACATCCTAGAGAAGTTTCTAATATTTTAATATCCTTAACCCATTCATTGCCATCAACGCAAGTGGTGTGTTGATCGAAATGATTATGTTATGCCACCAACACACCATATGCGTTGAGTGACCTATTCACGTTTTTTGGTTTCACTCAAAAATGAGTAGAAATTTATTTAATTACTTGGCATTATCCACACCTAGAAATATTTTTAAATATGGAAACACTGATGGTTTTCGGTCGGGGCTGTCTTGTGGCGACAACGAAAAAGCGGTTGGTGCCGAAACGTTCTATTATGATTGGGGAATAACTTAGTTTTATTGAGTATTCGTTACGTATTTGTTAATTGGGTGATAAAAGTAAGTAAAAGAAGGTAAATAACCTTAATTCTGTCATTGTTTTTCAATTGTTTTATCGTGTATTGCTATAATGAAATCAAGTCAACTTATAGTGCGTTCATTAGCATAGCAGTAAAAATCTGTGTTGGATAGTTTCATGCTATAAATGCATTCAATAAATGTATATCTGCAATTTGTTTTATATGTAGTTTACTGATGTGATAATTGTTACAAGTCTAGTCGTATATGTTTTTTAATTTATGTTTAAAAGTACGCAAAAAATTAATTTTATTACAGAGTAGTTACGTTTTCAAGATTATTTAAAGAATACTTTTTTATTTTAAAAATCATTTCATGTCCTCGTTGATATTTCATATTTCTTTTATTTGTATGCAAATTCCGGATTCCAGTCTAATACATGT
>JAFELO010000743.1:88116-118833 GCA_017140195.1 Eumaeus atala
CGATCGGACAGATTTCCATTTTTTTTGGCAACAAAGTTTTGAATGGCCTTGGCCATTGACTCATTTTATAAGACGTGATTAATGTATTGCATGTGATCACAATACTAATGAGTATTCACTGCAACACTTTATTCTCTCCAATGAAGACGAAATGTTAAATTCGTTGTTTTATAGCAACTTTTGCCAAATATGTTATTTTTCTGTATATGAACTATCCTATCGAGGAATGTTTTTATTGTAACTAATTAATACTAAAATAAATTAAAATGTCTTTATAACGTACAAAACTAATTTGATTCGCTTATTACTTTACTATGCCTATATTATATCCCCGTGAATTGGTAATGGAACTTACGGCTATTCATGTGATGACAATGCAATAATATGGTTCCCCCTTAAGGGCCTGGGATCCTTTGAAAAATAGGCCAAATATGTAGGCACTACCTAACCTAGACTAGGAGGTAGTGTCTAGAGACGATTCCTACGCCTTTGTTGTATTCCGAGTCAGTACTTGCCATTGTTGTATTCCGGTTTGGAGGGTAGGATAGTAGTAGTAAGTATATGAACTTAGGCTTTGAGGCTTTCTACCATCAGCCTCGTGTTAGCAACGTACCATTACCACCTTTGGTGTTTATAGGCGGCACGTATTTCTTGCCATCAGGAGATCCATGTGCTTGTTTGTCTGCCATTAATATAAAAAAGCGGGAACTGGCCTACTGGGAAATCATTATATGGAACTCGTCAATTACGCAGCCTAAATCCATCGTGTTTGTTTTCGTTGGGTTAATTTTGCATGATTTGTAGGTACTTTAGGACTGAGTTCAGAGTCTGATAATACTTAGTTGCGGACGACGCGTCGTGGACGTTAATTCGAAGAAGTGCCGACCAATTATCCATTTCTGGGGATTTTATACAGTAGGTCTCATTAACACCAACCTTTATTTTCAGTACCTTAAATGATGAAACGAAGAGATATAATATTAGAAGTAATCCGTAATGATAAGGGGAATACAATCCCCGATAACAACCAGAGGTTAGTTTATTTTTTTACAACAATGAAAGTAATTATTTTGGGTGTTAAAATAAATTAAATAATAATATTTGATTGACACCAAGACGACGTTGTTACACACTACATGAACACCGTCTCCACGAGCGTATGTATAAACATTAAGTTTTATTTTTACACTAGCAATTGTCCGCGGCTTCACCCGCTTGTTAAAGTTACCAAGCTCTCCTGTAGGAGCCCGTTGACTGACCAAAATAAAAAGTAGCCTATTTCCTATTTCAAGTCTTAAGCCATTCTATGTACTAGGTTGCCAGAGGGTCAAATTTTAGCCAAAAGTCTTTCCGGCAGTTTGAACATTAAGTGTGACACACAAATACACTCACGCACACACTCCCAAACAAATTAGCACATTTATATTATAATTAAGATGTAAGATTTTGGTTATCATTTTTTTTAATTTTTTAGATTTGTTACCATGACAACAATTAATGTTGAAGAAACTAAACCTTCTAATAGATCAAAACGTTCCAAATCGCTTTTATATAATCACAGTATAATAATTCCGAAAAATTTGCTGAAGCTCTTGTCCATTCATTAGATGCACGCGATGATACGATTCATCGTCAAGAAAACATTTCTGTATGTATGTAAAGACAAAGGTAACGTATGTGTAATTCTAAAGCTAGTCCGTATCAACATAATATTATATCTTTTCTAAGTCAAAAACCTTCAAATTTCAATCCAAATGTACTAATAGAACTCCAACCTTCTACTCGTAAATTTTCATCACCAACAAAAAAAAACAAGGTGTTAAAACAAGAGATGGTAGGCCGAAACAGAAAGGTATTAAAATAATTAAGACTTAGAAAGTGGAGTTTGAAGATGGTAGAATTAAATTGACTAATTTGGTGGAAAAAAGTGGTAGTGATGATGACTTAAACTTAGATCACTAAACGATTTAAATATTATGGGCGAAATGAGAACTATATTTAAAGAAGGTAATAAAGAAGTAAACCGTGAAGGTAATAAAGAAGTAAAACTAAAACTGAAATTGAACCCAGAAAAAAGCCACTGACGGATTATCATTTATTTCCAAATTTAAAAAAACATTTGTGTGGCCCGAAATTTCGACGGCTCGAAAAAGTAGAAGAAGTGTATTGAACTAGATGGAGACTGTCGAAAAATAAAAATAAATTTAGATCCACTTTTTTTCATTTTCTTGATCGGGCTTAGAACTTTTAGATCCACCCTCGTATTAGTGTAGAGTATAGACAACCACTTAGACCTGGAAATACAGATATCGCACACAAATGCGTGCCCCCATCGAGGAACGAACCCGAGCCTCGCAGATAGTCGTGCGGCACAGCATGTAATAACTGTTCATTATTTTTCCATAATTATTTATTTTCAATAATAAATATTGGTTCATTTTTACTGCTTGTTCATAATTTTACCCTTATTATTATTCTCTCTACCTACAATTGTGAATTTTCACTCAAAGTCAGTAGCCCCTTTTCTGCTTTAGAAGAGGTCTAACGATTTCGACAAAAACGTGAAGGTGGGATCACAAAATCGATTTGACACAGACGTACCCCTGAGCAGAGCTCGATTACTTAAATATTAATAAAATATAACTTAACACTTATTGCATAATACCATCTAACCGTTAACGCAAACGGTATGTTGAGTGGCACCTGTGATTAAATATTTATTACCAGTGCCACCCACGCACATGGTGAGTTTATCATTTTTCAATGGTTTTTTGTTGTTTATGGGGTTGTGTTAAATAAAAAACACTATATAATACGCCTTCCCTGTTGTAAAATGCAAAAATATTATGTGGCACCCAAGTGATGTTTTTCAAATGGCAAAAGTGACAATGAATGGTTTAAAAACTAATTGTGCCCCTGGCATCGATGGGGTGCCCTCAAAATTCTTAAAATTGTGTTTAAAGGCTGTAGTTCCCGTGGTTGGTCATCTAGCAAATTTAAGCTTTAATATAGGTATTTTTACGAAGTTGCTTAACCAATCACTTATCACCCCGATTTATAAGAGTGGAGAAAAGACTGACCCAAATAGTTATAGGCCTATCTCAGTGCTCATGTCTATTTCGAAAATTATAGAGAAACTTATAAATAACAGACTATTTAACTACTTGAATAAAAATTACTTACTTTCAAGCTCCCAATTTGGTTTCAGAAAAGGTAAGTCAACCGAAGATGCCATTTTAAAGCTTACATCAACAGTGAGCAATGAAGTTGATAATGGAAAAAAGTGCCTTGCAGTTTTCCTCGATTTAAAAAGGACATTTGATAAAGTTTCTCTCCCCACTCTTATAAAAAGTTAGAACACTTTGGCATTAGAGGGAAGCCCCTGGATCTTCTGGGGACTACCTAAGGGATCGCCGACAAAGGTTAGAATCGCTGAATATCTGAGTACTGATTCAGAAATAACGTGCGGCGTCCCACAAGGAAGCGTGCAGGGTCCGACCCTGTTTCTCATCTACATAAACGACTTAACCAATATGTCTATTCAAGGTGGACGTATTATTTCATATGCAGATGACACGGTAGTCGTTTTTACGGGGGAGAATGGAATGGGAATCGGTTTTCAGTACTGCCAACAGAGGCCAACAGAAAATCAACCTGTGGTTAAAATCCAACCTTACACTCAACACAAACAAATCTCAGTACATATGTGTCACAAAAACTTTAAAAGACTCAACCACATCAAGGGCTAGATCTTAAAATTCACTACTGTAATCCTCAGTTAAACATAACATTTCAGTGTGTTGCATTGCAAAGGGTTTCATCGGTTAAGTACTTAGGTATTATCATCGATCAACGGCTGATCATGGCACCAACACCTGCAATACATTAATGGGAGAATGAGGAAACTTATGTGGATACTCAAAATCCTATGTCACATTTGCAAAACGATCCTCCTACAACATTATACATTGCTTTAGTACATACATATAATATAATACATTTAATTACATACATATAATACATTGCTTTAGCGCAATGAATAATGACTTATTGTATTACGGTGTGGGGAGGCACTATATAAGATAAAACTAAATACCTGGAAGTGGAAAGAGGACAGAGGTGTCTGTTAAAAATGATATATTTTAAGCCGTATGTATACCCTACAACAGATCTCTATTTACATTGCAAATTACTCAGCATGCGCAAGTTATATATTACCTTTACAATCTTAAAACTTCACAAGTCTCTACCCTTCAAACCATTTATGTTGAATGAAAGAAGAAGAGTACTTTCTGTAGCACCATTGCAGATCAGTCAGAAGAGCGACGCCTCCTGACACAGGTTGATCAACCCTACTAGGAGGACTAGACCACATTTGTAATGTTACCACCTAATGTCAAATTGGAAATAAAGTTGGTTAAAGTTAAAAAAAGTTAAAAAGAAGAAAGCAAAAACAGTTTTGTCGGCCGGCAAAGTGATGGTGACTGTTTTTCGGAATGGTTGAGGGATTATTTGCAAAGAGGAAGAAAAATGGAGAGTATTGTGCAAGCTTGCTGCAAAAATTTTATGAAGAAATCCGAAAGAAACGGCCTCATTTAGCTAAAAAGAAAGTTTTATTTCACTACGACAATGCACCTGCGCACTCGTCAAGGGTTGCAGTTGCCAAATTCCATGAATTGTGGTTCGCATTGTTACCGCATCCCCCCTATTCCCTAGATCTGGCCCCGTGCGACTTCCACTTATTCCCGAATCTCAAGAAATAGTTAGGTGGCCGAAGATTTTCATCAAATGATGAAGTCATTGTCGCTCTACTCGAGTATTTTGAGGGGTTAGAGAAAACACACCAGGCGGCGCTTAAATCTATGTCGCGCTTCATCAGGCGGCGCGTTAATTACGCGGGCTAATTTTACGCGTTCAGGCTTGCGCGCGCTTCAGTAGTACATCGAGTGCTTATTTTGCAAATTATGTAACTCGTGTTGTTTTTATATCCTGATCTATGCCGGTAAAAATAACAAAAAGGTGTTTAAAATTTTTTTTTTAAATTTGACCTTATAAATATAATTTTAATATTGCCCATAACATGGATTTGGAAATAAGTGATTCGTCTGATGAAAGTGTAAATAGAGGCAGGAGAAACTCATCAAGATTACGAATACTTTCGTCCTCTTCAGACGAAGATTTTGTTAACGTAACCAGCAACGTTATGGAATGTTCCTCAGATGAAGATTTGGTTGAAGATAACAATGAAGAATTCCAAGAAGTAAAAGGAGGAACTTCATTAGTAAATGAGTATTCGGACGACGAAAAATTTTTACGTGAGGATGTTGACTGTAATGATTCTTTTGCTTTATACAAATTATTCTTTACGGATTACGTACTAGAGAAGGTAGTCAAAGAAACAAATGAATATGCTATACAATGCACATATAGTTCATCATTTATAAGTAGAGCGCACCAACTGCCCTGGCAGCCTGTTATAAAACATGAAATGAATACTATTTTGGCATTTTACTGATTATAGGTGTAATGCCATCACCAGATATTAAATTTATTGGTCTCAAAAGGAGATGTTTACAAACCTACGCATAAAAAATGCAATGAAACGTGACCGTTTTTTATTGATTCTTAAGTATTTTCATTTTTCGAACAATACCACTGGCAGAAATGAAGATCGGTTGAACAAAATTCGAGACATTATTGAGGCATTTGTGGATACGTTTAGGAGCTCTATTAGACCTGGTAAAAATATCGTCATCGATGAAAGTATGGTTCCATGGAGAGGACGCCTAGGATTTCGTCAATATATCCCAGGCAAGAGACATAAGTACAACGTAAAGATATACAAATTATGTTTGCCTGAAGGTTATACTTATAATTTAAAAATTTATGCTGGGAGACCTGAAACGATCATTAAGAAATCACATGCTCATGATGTTGTAATGAGGTTACTAAATGGCTTATTTTTTGAGGGCCGCATACTATTTATTGATAACTATTATACAAATGTCCCTTTGGCGGAAGAAGAGGCTTTTAGAGAACAGTACATTTGTTTGTGGTATTGTAAAAATGAACAAAAAATTTCTACCACCGCAGGCAAAACAGAACAGGAAAAGTATGAGTTTCGAAAATCGTAACGGTGTAAAATTTCTAAAATGGACTGACAAAAGACCAGTTTGCATGTTAACTACTGTAAAAAATCACCAGTGTAAATTGGTCCAAGGAACAAATAATAAAGTAAAGCCTGATGCCGTGTCTGATTATAATGTGCCAAAAAAATTTGTAGATATGTCAGGTCAACTATCAGCGTATTACAGTTGCTTACGAAAAACGATTAAATGGTACCGAAAAGTAATTATACAATTAATATGCGGAACTTCCCTCGTGAATGCGTGGTATTTTCACAAAAAATGGGGGTCTAAAAATATGAACATGCTACAATTTAGGGAAGTTATTATTGATCGCCTATTAGCCAATTAGCCAATGAAGAAATAAACTGTCATATACCGTCAGATAAACATATTCTTGAATCACACGAGGGGTCGGCAAGAGAGTTTCGTAAACGCTGCAAGGAATGCTACAAAAAATTGTCCAAAACGAAGGGCAGAGATTATGCCACTGCCAAAACAACAAGAGTAAAGAAAGACGTTTAATGGTCGTTGCGAGGGTCAGCCAGCACTTTGCTTGAAATGTTTCAACAAATTACATAAAAAAAATTTAAATCAATAAGTTACAAATATAATAAAATTCAATTATTTCGTTATTTTTATTTATATTAAGTTACATTTATAATCTATAAGTTATTGAGCAAAAGTTATGTTTATAATACGTTATTAAATATAACTTTTGTTTAAAATAAACGTTTTTATGTAAGTGAAATTACCAGTGCTTAATAGCACAATCAAGTGCGAGCCACAGGTGGTACACGCCGCCCGATGGCACAATCGATTATGAGCCACCGGTGGTACACGCCGCCCAATAGCACAATCAAGTGCGAGCCACCGGTGGTACACGCCGGCGTGGAACGTGTTAAATACCCCTTAAAGGTGATTTATCAACTTAAATAATTAAAAAATATATCTTGACTTGAAATATTAATACATACTCAACGACTTTTGCCGTTTGTTACTCGTAAATTTGAAATGCATACATGATCATGCATACAACCATACCAATTGTGTACGAATTTTAAATTTAATTTTTGATATTTTTGTAGCCATATTATAATCAAGATATTAATATATTTATTCTTAGAGGGTAACTTTAATTATGTTTTTTTAATATTATAGAGTTATGGAATCAAACGATCTTTCGGAAAAGGCAGCAAGATATCGCGACGCACACAGCGGTCAGACCTTGTAGTCGGTAAGTTAGTGGAAGATGTGAGTAATTTGAAACATGTTTTAACAGATTTCATTACCCAACAGTCGGGTCATTTGGAGGATAATTGTGATGACGCGATATCTATCTGTTCGGAAGTATGTGGACGCCTGTACGAACATAATGACTTCACTCAAAAAGAACAATATTTTCATAATCACAATAGCTCTGAATTTACCTTTAAACTCGTAATAACATTATTAAAGGAGCCGACAGTGGCTAAAGCCCCTGAACATTAAAAAAAAAAGCTTAGTGAAGCTCAGCGACTAGGTAGCACCTCATGGTCAGATGTTTGATATAAAAAAAATTTACAAACTGGCATTCGTAACCTGCTATCTTGGCCAAAAGAAACTAGCATTGACTATGACAATTTAAACAATAAAGTTGGTGAACTCTTCTACATAGGTGATCTTCATAAGGTCTCTTCAGATTTGTTACAACTTGAATGTGACCACCGAGCCGAAATTATTAAAACGCGCCGTGAGACAATTACGAGCAAAGTTAAAGACCCTTTGGTAAAAGCTGCACTTAATAGAATACCCGCGTCTCTAAATTGCTTGTTCGAATCTGAACCTTTTACAGCTTAGTGAAAGCGGGTGGGGTTCGTGAGGCCTTTTTTAGCCGTGTCAGAGAACAAGACAATAACTACGGGACATTTCAAGCAGGACAATTAAAAATTTTGTACTCCAAATGGGAGAAAATGGGAGCTCCGGCAATTGTTCTGAGACTTTTTCAGCGGTATCGAATTCTAGTTTATCACAAACCACCACTCTTTCATCCAAACTTAAAGAAAGGCTCGTTTCACACACCAATATCGCCAGGAATGACGGAAATTGTTCAGAAAATGAAACTACAAAAGGTTTTGGAAATACTCAGATATCTCCCAGTTTTATAGCCACAATGAGAAGGTGCCGAAGTCAGACGGTTCGACTCGTCCCATTTTCAATTTAAAAGCCCTAACCAAGTATGTGGTTGTCTAACCATTTCATTTAATAAATATATATCGCATCCCCGATTTCCTCCAACCCCAAGATTGGCTATGCAAGATAGACTTATCACGAGCCTATTTTCACACGCCAATAATAAAATGGCAAAGACGCTTCCTGCGCCTCGTCTACAACCAAGAATTGTTAGAAATGACGTGCCTCCCATTCGGGTTATGTACGGCGCCGAAAACCTTTTCCATTCTAACCAATTGGTTAGCACAAATGTTGCGCCAAAACTGGAATATGAAAATTCTTGTCTACCTCGACGATTTTTTATTAGCTCATCAAGATGCACACGTGCTTCGCAGACACTTAATAATCTTAATTCAAACACTTGCATCCCTAGGATTAAAAGGGTTAGGTTGTAAATTTGGAAAAATCCGTTTTCAATCCGAAAAGAAAACTCATTTACTTAGGAATATTGTGGAAATCCTGGGACAATCAGTAATGCCTGCCAGTAGAGAAAATAATTGTAATCGTTGCAAAATCGTATATGTTACTAAACTCACAAAAAGTAACCCTAAAAGGTTGACAAAGAGTGCTGGAACTTCCAAATGTTGCAAGTTTTGTTGTTCCTCGAGGAAGACTCCATCATCGACAGTTGATGATCTTCATGAGCTCGTTGCGATAGATGTCGTCAAAAACATACCCATTAACATTACAAATAACGAAAGAACTGCTCTGGTGGAAACAGAACTGTCGGCTATCGACGCTAGTTCATTATCCGCCACTGAAAAACTTTCTTTTAACGGATGCTTCAGACAGCTTGTGGCGTACAATTAAACGACCAAACACTCGTGGGGACATGGTCACGGGAGAAGAAACTCCTCCACTGCAATCAAAAACAAATGTTGACTATATTGTATGCCCTTCAAACTCGGGCGAGTCTGATTCATCACAGCTTACTGCTTATACAGTGCGTCAACCAGACTGCAGTAGCTTATCTGCGAAGGGAAGGAGAAACAAAGCCTTTTCCTCTAATGGAAATATCATATCAAATTTTGTATTTGCACGATCAACATCAAATTCACTTCGCCATTCACTATCTACCGGGCAAATATAACAACCATGCCGATCACCTGTCACGACACCGGAATGGCATCTACTGCCAGCATGTGTGGACATAGTGTTCGCAAAGTGGGGCACTCCAGTGATAAACTTGTTTGCCTCAAAGACCGCGCATGTAGTTTACAATTACATAAAGCGGGACCTGAGAGACAAAAAAAGCTTTGTATCACGACGCATTCAGTGCTCCTTGGAATTACCCATTAGCGTGGGTGTTCCCGCCACCATTTCTGATACCAGAAGTGTTGATACATCTAAATCAAGCTACTGGAATATATCTGATTGTGGTACCCCAATGGGAGGTGTTATGGCGCGAAGAACTTAAAGCTCGCGCACTAGCAGCCCCCTTAACACCTTAACGCTGAGAAATCTCCCCAAGTACCTAAGGGACCAGTCCACATGTCGCGCAGAATGTCGAGAACATGGTACTCGAAGTTTGGAAGTGTGGGGGTGGACATCTGCGGTAGTCGTGGAACATAGAACAAGTGTCGTTGTTAAAATAATCGTGGAGAAAATCAACACAGAAACCGTACAAAGTCGCCTGGAAGCATTGGACCATATGGTCCAGAAGCAATAACGTTGACACAAGAATCCCTACAGGTGCTCAGTTAGCTCAGTTCTTATCAGATTTGAAACCAAATTGTCATACAGTACAATAGTCTAGCATAAATCAGTTGTTTCAACTTTATGTAACGCAGAAATATCCAGTAAATTAAGTTATCATGTTTTGGTCAAACACATTTTGAAATCAATTTCATTAAAACACCCAAAGGCACCTAAAGGCCCTATTTAGAATGTGGGCAAACTTTTTCACTTCTGAACAGTTAAGCGATCAATTCTGACAATACTTTTCAAGTATGTTGTCATACGGTAATATTACTTTTGCTTTGTTCAGGCAGACGCATACATGACTTAACTTTACTTGATGTAGATCCTCAATATTGCATAAGGTCCCACGACCTTTTGGCCGCCACGATTTTTTGCCCTAGGTTCGGTTGAAAAACTAATAATAATAAACATGGGCAATCTGGATGGAAACTACTTCCAAATCATACTAACCCTAAATTAAATCTTTTGTTATAGGTAGAAAAGACTATTTTTTATATTGACCAACAGACTTAACAACTCTTAAGTCGAACAACTTATTTGTCACAGTTAGAGTGGCGAAGCCAGCGTGATGCTGGCTTCGCCACGCACAGTCATTGCAGGTTGTGTAAAAACCATATTCAAAGAAGCTGGTATATGTGTAAAGCCTGGTAGTACGAGATCTGCTGTGGCCTCTGAGGGCTGGCTCGAAAATCGCTCCCTCGACGATATCTTAGCACGAGGGAATTCAACACTTTTCAAAAGTTCTATAGGTGTGAAATAATTGACACTGAAAATCAATCTGACAATATAACACGCATGTTTAGACCAATTTATTAATCAAATAATTAATATTTGCATAATTTTCAATTCTATGTGCGAATTTTTCAGTGTTATTATCATATCATCACATTGGCGTTATTCCCTCAAGATTTACATGGCGACACCAAACATATTTCATTAATAAAGCTTCCAGTGATGGTCTAGTAGTTTAATAGTAGCGTTTTACTTGAAATAAAACGCATATTAAAATACTTACCTCACTGGAAGCTTTACTTTTATTTCTGCCTGGTGATAATTAGCCAATGAACCAAAAATGGCGTAGTTTGCTCAAGCAAACCTAAAGAATGGCGCGCTATCACGCGGTATCGCCACTAGACCGGAAAGTAATCGAATAGAATTGGTAAAAGGAACTCAAATTCGACGGAAACGGAGTCGCTCTCTCATTAATAAAGCTTCCAGTGAGGTAAGTATTTTAATATGTGTTTTATTTCAGGTAAAACGCTACTATTAAAGTTTTTCTTTGCAGTTTCGGATACTTATCAATCCCTCTCCTACACTATAAAGGAAATTCAAATGAATAATAGTTATTTTTTATAACTAGTCACATTAGTCTAACAACTCCTTACCTGAGTACCTGACGTACTCGGTTCTATGTCCAAAGCTTGACATGAAGCCTACACTGGTTGTCGTCATCCGAATCGCAATATTTTACATTTTACTTGGAGCCAAAAAATGAGAGAAATTCATCACAATATGAGAATAAATATTACAAATGGTATAAATATACCATCTAATTTATCTCTTATTATCATGACCAGAGTGATCGCAGTGTCCCCTATCACCCGACTCAACAGAGAGGATCAAGACCGGGGGCTCATTCCCCCTCCACCCTGTGACAGGTGAAAGATAACGCGCGCTATAGATCTATCTCAATTCGTAAAATACATTCCACCCAGTAGCATGTTATCTGGCTAAGATGGTGCTAGAAGAAACGTGCATGCTTATTAGGTATGTATGTAGAATTCTGTTCCCTTTCCTAACTTACCGTATTTTAACATTTTAACGTACGACTTGTCCTGACAATGTAAATGACACTGGGTGAAGCGCGGAGTTTGTGTTTTTAATTTAATTAAATGTTTCCTTTTATCATTACAGAGTAATGAAATCAGCTGTCGGAACATCACTGCTGACGCCCATATTGACTTGCGCTCTATGAGATTATACGGACGCGTAATCTTTTATTTGATCCCCACCCATTTGGCCAACCGAAACCCTATCATTAAACACCACAGGATACCGGTGTTTTATGTGACCTCACGGTCACGCCGACCTAACACATTTTTATAAATTGCAATAATGTTTAGAATGTTTGTTTGTTATACTGTCTCTCTGAAGGTATCGAACAATTTTGATGATATTTGGCACAGCTATGACGACCGGCTGGCTCAGTCGGTAAGTCCTCAGATACTATATTATTATTATAGATTACAATCTGAAATGACATAAAAATTACTTTACATCCCAAAAAAATAATTGTTTTCTTGGGATTGATTTTACGTTGATCAAGCCATGGTCGCAGCTAACTTAGCTATTCGATTTACAATAGGATAACCGTCCACAGAACTTTTTAAAAAAAGATGATACGATCAAATATTTTATATTAACAATAGTTTTTGGAATAAAAATAATTCCCACTGCCGTGGAAACCCCGTCCTCTGTGCGGTTGGTCTATCTGAAACAATATTGTGATTTATAATTCTGAATCCAGAACTGAAACAGTACCCTATTCTCGAGCTTTTAACTGTTAGAAATAGACATGCATGCGATTATTTAACACTGATTAATAAATGTTTTGTCTAGAAGTTATAGACGAAACAATTTATTTACAGAGTAATGCCATGCAATATTTCTTTGTTATACACAAACTTTTTGGTGTATTTATGTTGTTGGCGTAAAAAATACTTCTGGATTTATCTGTAACGGTCACGGGTGGTGGTCCGTAGACTGTTGAGGGGTGTTCGCCCCATGACTGTCGCCTGGTGATAGTGCGTACTCACATGCCTACGAATCTCCCTTGGCGACGCCCACGAGCGCAGGCCGCACGCAGCGCTCGTGTAGCTTGTAGCCCACCTTGCTGACCGCGACCACCGTGCCAGGCTGCGCTCCTTCCACCTCCTGTCAACATACACAGCTGTACAATATTATGTTGCATTGGTCGTGAGACATTCATTCATTCCAAATTTAATTTTCTATATTATATTTATAATAATATTCATTGATTAATTGTTCCAAATTTGAAAAACTGCTTCTGAGATGATCACCGCCAGGGACTTCAGTGGTAACCGAATAAAGTGCTTTGAACATTGTTTTTCATATTGAGCCAGAAGTAAAGTGTAACACTTCGAAACTATTTCCAAAAATACCTGTTTATACGTGTTAATTGCTGTCACAGCCAATAAGGTTTAGATTGGCATAAAATACGCTTTGCCTCTCTTGCCGTCTCTATGCCTTTAGGAAAAGAAAACACACACACATATAAAACTGTGGAAAAGGGGTTTTAAAGTGTAACAGGAATCATTCCGTAACAGACTCCAAGTGTAACACTTAAGAAAGTGTTACAGTTATCAAGGTGCCCTTGTGTCCCTGGAAACTTCTATTGAAACTGGTCAATTAACCGTTATGGATGTGTGCATGCACCAATCCATTCTTCATACACCACTACTTAGGATTACATTCAATTAAACCACCAATATGAGGACAAGTAGCTGCAGTAATCAGATTCATTACATACTTGTTATACCTAACTTTTCCCCTATTTCTCTTCGCCACGGCCACCAGATACTTTCAAAAATCATTTCAGACATCGCGGCAGTATTATTAAAGTGGTAACTCGCCAGTCTTATTCGGCAGAAGTGCACCACGTAACTACATCTTCTCCAAGCGTACATACACTGTACGGTGATGCTTAGTGAGAAAGACATTTGTTCTAGTCCTTACCGTCTCACTCTTTTTTTTTCATAGGAACGAGTAATCGTTGCCTTTTTTTAGGACTACCGACGCCCAAGAACATACACACCGGGTCACCGGGCGATAACACGAATCTGAAGATGTCACTTTACGGCGGGCGGTATTATGTGAGCGAGAGTTACCTCCCCGGTCGTGCCGGCCCAATACCGTTGCATTGGAGGATGTAATGTCATGCACTATGCATGGCACTACCTCCTCTTGTGCAATTTGGGACTACCACTTCCTAAGAATCTCGCTCCAACCTAATGATGATGGCCTTGTTAAAGGACCTTACCTGCTGGAAGAGTGCTTCATGCAAGTTTGGATCAAATTTTTCTCTGAGCGGAGACACAGCGACTAGACCGTGTCTGCTGAAAACCTGCAGAAAAAAAACATTACAGTGACGAAAAGATTTTTTTTAAATACATTGATTGATTTTCTGTACCTTACAATGTAATAGTGTTTTCTAAAATCAAACAAAAAAAGCATGTATGTCATATAAAAGGCTATGAACTTCTTTATTTAGATTATAGGTCTGGAAGTTACAAGTACCCACAAAAATACAACAATTTTTTGTACGGCTAAACTTTAGTATACCAGAATAACCAGATGATAACTTTTAAAATTTACATTTTGGAGGCCAGCAATTAACTCTGCCACTGATTCGACCCTAGCCCTATTATTGGTGAGATAGGACAAGGAAGGGCAAGGCATCAGCTTAAAGTCTGTTAGTGTAGATTTTTATAATGTAAACCCTTGTTTACAGTATAAACATCTACACTAACTGAAATTGCAAGTGTATATAATCTAAAAGTAAAAATAATATAATCTAAAAGTGATAATATATGCCCATACACCTGCAGTGTATGGGCATATATTATCACTATCATAAGAACCATCCACTAAGTGACATTATTTCAAGGGGGTTAAATACATGTGACATTTTGTATTAGGCATGTGAAACAGGTTCCGCCTGCGTTCTCCACTCCTAACAAAGTACCCTTAGGGGTTGGGTCACACTTATCGAATGTCTGCCTAAAAAGAAACCCTAAGAAGAACCTACCTGTCAAATTTCGAGGTGAGATTTCGTCATTTTTCAATTTCAATTCAATTTGGGAGTGAAATTTCGCTTTTATACATTATACATATAAAAAATTCTCGTGTCACAATGTTAGTTGGTAACTCATCCGAAACGGCTTTGCTGATTTTTTCCAAATTTAACATATATTTATATATATTCAGGTCTGAGAATCAGCAACTACCTACTTTTCACACCCCTAAGTACTACGTTACCGTATTAAAATGTCTTAAGTTTGCGCGAATGTTACTCATTACAATACAACTACTTGTACGGATTTTATCGCGTTTTATTAATTTATTTAACCAGCCCGACGTCTCAGAAGCTTTACAGCAACCATAACCACAGGTGGACTGAGGTAACAGATGTCCTGATGTTACAAATTATTAAAAATACCCAAACAACTATGATTATTTAGGTGTTCCCATTAATGCAAACAGTAATTATTATACCTTGGTGTCTTGAGGTGTTATGTTTAGTCTTGATTGGATTATGTATATACAGGCGAACAGTTAGCTGATTCGGAATACCGACGTTACAAAATCTGCGGTCTGTGAGCATGCTGAAGGTGGCCCCTTATGTTAGACTTCATGAAGCATAATTCCTCTCTAGAGAACACAGACTCCTTCCAAGTGTGATCTGTGAGGCAATTGAAATTAGAAAACATCCAAATTTCAATAACGAAGCTGGCTGGCTTCTTTCCTCTGCTTGGGAGCCAGTGATAAATATAATTAAATAAAAAATTAAACATAACACCTCAAGACAGCAAGATATAGTTAAGTGCTCTTTGCGTTAATCAGAACACCTAAATACATTAGCATAGTCACATGGGTGAAAAATATTATGTATTTCTAAATTAGACCTGAGTGAGTTGAGCACGAGTTAGTCGCACTCCATCCCTGAGCGAGCGAAGAGCTGCGCTAGCACCGTCTCCTTCAGCCCCTTCCTCTGGCACACTCTCTGCGGCTGCCGATAGTGTGTCTGCTACCTACAAAATAGCACAGAGAAATATTAGAGGCACTTAGGACATAACACAGACTAAACTGATCATTACACAGTAGCCCCAGTAGTGCTGCGTTATTTATGGTAGCAAAGCCAGCCCAATTCCATGCACCATGCATGGCACTACCCCCTCCTATGCAGCATGGCACTACCTCTTCCAAAAACTAGTTTAATATATTTACTAATATATTTTTTCTATATCACGACATATAAAACAAAGGCATTTTGTTGATTATCAATGTCCACAAGTTTACCTTCTTCACCTCAGTTCAACCGCTCAAAACATTACAGTATAGAGATTTTAAATACTGTAGTATAGAGAAGCTATAAGAACCATAAAATTATTACAAAAATTAAACTTACATCTAACAAGTCTTTACAGAAACTTTGTATCGCAAAGGACTTTGCATCCTCCACTTGTTTCAACATCCGCCGTCTGACATTCTCTCCATCTGCTAATGCTCTCTTATATTTATCCTAAAATGAATAACACTTTATTACAACAACAACAACGACACATCTTCACACCAGTTCCCTGATGGGTGCTGCCTACAATACTGATGGTAACATTATGTTACTTTACTCAATAATTAATTGATGTACCTGATTTGGTTTTATCATAGACATGATGTGCTAATGATTAGATAGTATTATGGTAGCACATAAATATCAGGTCCGCCAGAAATTACACAGATTGCCTCTGTGCCTTGTCTCTAGTTCCAAAACTAACTTAGACATGAGAACAAATTCAGAGGGTTTAAATTACCATATATTTTTTTAGAATTGTTTTAACACATTTTTTTAATGAAAAGTTAAATTTTTATAAATTTTAAGACATTAATATTCTTACCTCATAATCTTTTACTTGTTCTTTTAAAGTTCCTACTTCTGTATTAAGACTTTCAATTAATTTGTGACAGTCCTCTATAACATTTGGATATTGTTTATCTGTTTGGGCTTCTACTTTTTCTTCTGCACTGTAGCTTCGGACTGAACTTCTGTAAAGAAATGTAATTATAAATATCAATGACATATTGAAAATAATAATAGGCCATACTTTTCAAATATTCTTATGTCAAAAATTGAAATATACAAGGTAAGGTAGAATATGGCCTCTTTCAATGAACACGGATATGGCTGCTAAAGATGTTTTTCTACCAAACAAAACATGCAGAAAATTTTGTGTAAGCAATTTGGATCTATTTGCTACACATTTAGTGAGGACATAACATGTATGTGTGGCAGCTTCATTAATGAAATAAAACATCGAAAATATATTTTAAATAATATCATATTGTAACCATTATAAAATTTTAATGACATTAAGTAATTATAATATTAGGAAAACTAACACTATCTTACAATTAAGGGCAGAAACATGGATTATTTAAATAATGAACATAAATATTATATTATATTTAAGAGTGCAATAATTATACTAAATAGATGTAATTATCAGTAATATTATTTATATTACATGCTAAATTTATGTACGAAATTTATCTTAGACTAGGTTAGACATGGTTGCGCAATGGTTACCGATAAAAATTTGGCCGTATATTCCTATATGATGCATCCGTAATATATCTCGTCATTATTCTGCCCACTGAACAGACTTTCATTGAGGCCATCGTTGTATAGTAAAGCTCATAAATTTATATTTAAAATTTACTTCAAGTTACTTCAAAACTGTCTTGCTTCTTTGATTCTTTGAAGTTTCAATTTGATTATTGGTTTCATCATTTTATTTGACAGCCAGGTGGTATTGCCATAAGATGTTTCTTTTTATTTTAAAGAGCTGAAAATATTTTGCCATTGTAATTTCGTCCACATTATTTTATTATTATAAAAATAAGAGTTTGTTTCTCTGTTTAAACAGGACAATGTGACTTACTAATGGCCCCATTTAAAAAAAAATGTTTTATTGTTTTAGTGTCATACCGATCGGCTATACCGATTTTTACCAAATATCTAATATCACTGCACAACATGCATGTGAGATATAGACAATGTGATTCTTATTTTCTTTCACTTTCAACCAATTCAGACATTCTCGGTTGAAGGCCTGCGTATAAATGTGATCTAAGAGGCCTGCTGATGGCTTGCCTACTCGGATCTATATTATCTCTATGCCAATGGTAGTTAAGTATGTAGATAGGATACGCGGGTCAAACCGCGACTGGTTAATTTGAAACGTATAAATGAAACAAAATAGAATCAAGTTATGAAAAAAAATATATTAAAGATACCATTTCTGTTTTCATTTAAAAAGCCCTAGCTTAATAAATTAGCCTTGTTTTGAAAATTGACACAGAAGTTTCTTAGTATGTCAAGCGAGAAGTTGAAACGAAAGACGTAAATGGTAGTAAGTAGGTTCTCAGAGATAATTATGATTGAGCTTCGTGGTTTCCGCTCAGATCATTTAACACTATACTGATCTAAGTGTTTGTACAGGAAACCCTTTTCCTTTTTGCCCACCACTGATTTTCATGCTGAACTTTTCGTTTTGGAAATTTTGCACTTACTCATTTTAGTATCATTAATGTTGGTTGGTAACGATATGGAATGCGTCGGCCGGGATTAAGTAGTTTCTGACGCGATAACGTCTTGTAAACCGACAACTACTGAGTAGTTATGCTAACATTATCCTTATATCACGTAAAAAAAGTGAAATGACATATTTCGACAATGTGTCAAAGTCGAAATCGTATGAAATCAGCTGTTCAAAGAAAATAAAAAATATAAATTGCGCTTTGCAAGTTAAAGGAAAATTAATAAAATTGCAATACCAAAATTATTTATCATCATGATTATGACATATTCATGGGGAATCGCCTCATCCCGCAGTCGATCTGCGGTTGTGGACGTGTGCGCTCGCCTTTAAATAAATCATGGCTTCGTTAGCTATATTTGATTTTGACCGTACCATAGTCCATGGAGACTCTGATGCCACAATAATTGAAAGACTTCGTGAAAAACACCCGCCTCCAGAATGGGAGTCAGAGAATCATGATTGGACTCCATATATGAGCGACGTAAGCCTCAATATTATATTTTTATCTACCTGGTAGTTCTTATTTACTAAATAATAAATTTATAGTTAAGTATAATAGTTAAGGTATTCAAATGTACGTTTTTTACAATTATAATTTCTTCATTTATTTAAATAATTTAAATGTATCCGTTGCCAAATAACAATTAGTTAGCCGGGCTCATTAATAATCTCATGCTTACACTGGATTTTTTTAGACACAGTATGACTACGGTACATTAGAGGCCTTCAGTAAAATGATGAACCATAATTAATTCTATCACATATCATAATACTATAGGATATGATGCATATCACATACTGAACATGTCATACAATACTTATTAGATCAAATTATCAACTATAAAGTTAAAGTGTTCCTAATATTCCATCCATAATCACAGACCTCTGACTACTCTTTAAAATGTATTTTTTAACCATGGTGATGTTTATATAAAAGATATTTAATAGAACTTTTGCTACTGTTATATAACTTCTTCACACAGTGTGTCTCATATCACAGTACCATGTAGAAAAAAATAAAAAAAGGAATGCATAGGTACCATCCCAGGCATTGCCCGAATATCCTACCAAATTGTAAATGTAAAAGTTTGTTGTTATGTATGCTTGTTATTATTTTTCTCATAAACCACTTAGTAGATTTGATTGAAATTGACTTATCCAAAAAAAAAAGAATGTTTCCTTTTGGAAAATATTTGAAATGTATAAATATTGTTCTAAAATGTGATGAAACTGCAAAGCATAACTTGTGTTGTATGTGTAAGCAAAACTTATATGTTGTTCTATAGTCTTCAGCTTAGTTTTAAGCCAATGGGCAATATACACCACAGCTATAATATTGACAGCATATAAATATAACTTCAGCAAATAGCTAACATACAATATTTTATGCCCAGCTAGGTAGAGACAATGCCAAATGTGGAATGTACTGATGTAAGTATTCAATCAATGTGTTGATTAAAAACAAATAAAATGAATTCTTTAATCTATTTGCACTGGCATATTTGAT
Source organism: Eumaeus atala (assembly GCA_017140195.1). Lineage (NCBI taxonomy): Eukaryota > Metazoa > Arthropoda > Insecta > Lepidoptera > Lycaenidae > Eumaeus > Eumaeus atala. The sequence goes on from JAFELO010000743.1 coordinate 108,060, forward strand.
GGTATATTAACTGACATATTTCTGCATGTATGCCAATTAATTCACTGCATTTGGTTCCTCCCTTACACATGGAAGTTTATCCTTGTTAATTATTTTTAAATTTCAATTCATGAACATTTTATATGTGTCAAATGACTGGTGTTATGGTTTTATAATATTTGACAGCACATGTTTATCATTTATATTATATTTTACTGGTTTTACTGCAACACTGGAATACTAACAATACGTTTAATAAATAAATTAAGTCACTTGCAAGTTCTTCTCATATCCAATAATTGTTGTTTGTTCAATGCATTTTGGTGTAAAGAATATACAAAGTACACAAAATTGTTCCTTAACTGTTTTCTTACAGTGGCAAACTTTGCATTGGTTTATAGATTACAAGTGCACTTGTATGTGTGTATGTAGTAGTGGACTAGTGCACACGTGCACAAGTTTTTTTCTTATTCTATTCATTAATATATGAAGATATGAAATATGTTTAGTGAGAAGAGGTCCAATGCTGCAATCGGTCGTAAGAGGTCCAATGCTGCACTGCAGCTGGCATGACCAGGTAGGTTAGGACCTGGCAAACCGATATTTTCCGGTGGCTTTTTGTAAGGGAGGCAGGTAACATGTCTGTATAACAAGTATGCAGATGTTTATAGTCATTGGTAGGCAAATGGCCCTACTGCCCGTTTGTCTCCTTATACTCAAAAAAAAGGAATACATATACTTTAATCATTGAGGACATATTAGCCCAAAAAGTCGGAAGTATTCTCTCAAGTGCTCAGCCAAAAAGTGACAACCAAAAGATGGCAATACTCGTCCAAACAAAGCACGACGCTTGGATCTAACTTCCCGTCGACTTTATGTAAGAGATGTACCTACGTATCTGTTATATGCTGTATCTATTCGTGCTGGTCCATTACCGGATACGACGACACTAGCGCATACGAAAGTAACTTCGCTATTGAAGTGTCGCTGATTAAGTATTTGTATCAAATCGCATAATCTGAGTTCCATTCCGTCTTCGGACTGGTTGAGATTATTTGTATTGGTCCTATATCCAGTGAATTGAATCGAAGTTCTCTAATCCCAAGCTAACGCCATGGTGCTATCTTTCCTGAAAATTTGCAAACTTTACTGGAGAGTCTCTAATTTTAATTATTTGTGTCAAGTTGCATAACCTAATTGCCATTTCCGTCCGAGGTTGTCTGCGACAGTTCTACAGAGAATTAAAACGAAATCCTCTAATCGTAATCTAACACACCATGGTGTTATCTGAGAACTGGCAAACACGTCGTTACTAAGGTTGTTCAAGATCGCCAGTTTTTTTCCACCACTATTTTTAAATTATCAAAATGTCCCCAAATGTGCTATAACGTGACGTGAATCACGTGCGGCGAGTTGGCAGCCTTCCAGGGACCTTGACCGTGAAATGAGCTGTTCCAGCGCTAGATTTTCACGAGTGTTCTGGGAAGGTTAAATTATATCAATAGTTCTCGGTGTGATTCGAGTTGAACTAATTCGCACCAAAGTTGTGCAGGGTAGCGAGGACAAAACAAAAATTACAAAAATAAAAGTAAAAAATTTCTAAGAGACATTATTATACCAGCGGATTTGGGCCGATATTGATCGGAGAGGTAACTCTCGCTCACGCGATTCCGCCGTGAAGCGAAAGCTGGCGCGTTTCGTGCAGTATGTCTAGCCGGTGGCCCGTTATAGAGGAGGACCAAGGGGAGGAAGAAATGAGGGCAATATTTGCATGACAATAATGCGCATGTCTATGGGCGTCGGTAGTCATCACAAGGCTTTGATTACTCGTTTGCCCCTCTAACAATCATTAATAAAAGAAAATTAATATCCAACTGTGGACGTCGCCCGCATGATGATGAATATGATACGTGGGACGGGTACGGAATCTAACGAATGAGATTTTCTTTTTTTATGAGATAGGGGGCAAACGAGTAGGTTCACCACCACGCCGCGTGTTTTCCAATTGAAGTTATTGTTCACCCATTACTATAAGCGACATCTAGACAAGAGTTGATAAATCTGAGAGATGACACGAAAGCTCTATCATAATAGAACCTAACTACTCATTTATTACATCATCATCATTAGCCGACTACGTCCACTACCGCCATAGGTTATGAGCGTCATAGGTTTCGGCCAGCAGCCTTCCAGCGGCTGTCCTTCATTTTAACCAAGTCTCCACACCACCGCACCGGTCCAACACTCAGTCTTCCGGTGCGTGGCCGCCACTCGAGAACGGTTATTTGCCCATTGCCACTTCAGATTGCAGATTCTCTGACCTATGTCGGTTACCCTGGTCTTCTTGCGGATTCCTGAATTCCGGATCCTGAATAAATACCAAATACAAATCACATACATAATAAATAATAATAAACTAAATTTGAAGAATAATTTTTATCCGACTATGGCGAAGGGGCTATGATTGTATTTTTTTGTGATAAATATAAGTATATTCATCACAAAAAAATAAATAAATAAATAGTTTTTAGGTAAAAACTACCAAACCTATAAAAAAAAACGCATGACATGCCTGTATACGAGTATACGCGAATATACATTTCCGGCATATATTTACCCCTAAGTTATGTTATAACAATTACTTGTAAGAGGTAGTGCCATGTTGCATAGAAGGACGTAGTGCCATGCATGGTGCATGACACTACGTCCTCCTATGCAACGGAATTAGGCCGGCACGACCGGGAAGGTACATCAGGCTCACTTAATACCGCCGTAAAATTACATTACGTTACCGCGTTTAGTGTGGTTTGTTAGTAGCCGGTGGCCCATTGGGGTGAGGTAGACAGGAGGGCAACGCATCGGCATAATTATGCTGATGTTCAAGGGCGTCGGTAGCCGTTGAAAGACTCCGATTGCTCACAGGGGGGACTGTACTGTAACTACAAAACCTTTATTAAACTTCAATATATATACACAATAAATGTCTTTTATTTAACAATACAGAAAAATTACACCTATGATAATATTGTAGGTATTCGAGCACGCCTATTCGGCTGGGTTCCACCAAGCGGACATCCTGGACAGCATCGCGTCTCTGCGCCCCAACCCTGGCGTGGTGGAGCTGATCAGCGCTCTAGCAGAGGAGAACTGGAGAGTGCTGCTCCTCACAGACGCTAACAGCGTTTTTGTGAATCATTGGCTCAAAACACATGACCTTGAGGTAAGCATCGCGCACGTTCAGGTAAATGTTAAAGTCCGCGTCATCAGAGTGACGATGTGATAATTTGTCGGATGTGAAGTGCATAGTTCTAGGGCATTGGGGGCAAATAAGAGTTTTAGTCACCAATGCCAAGTGAGATGTCCTAACATGAACAAAAGTAGACAAGCGACAAAATAGCATTCAGTTTATGTTAAGATGTACTAAGCCACATTTCGTCACAAAATGCTAAGCTGTCGTATTTCGTGCGGTGCATTTTATGCGGATGTCTACAGGCCACGGTAACCGCCGTATGTAGGGTCATCTGCATGTACAAAAAAGAAATAATTATTTTATCATAAGCCCACAGGCCAAAATAGCGGTCAAATCATCAATGACAAAAGACACCTAAAACTGCATGAAACACTACATCATATCAAATATTTCATGTCTGTATTTTGTATGTCTTGGCCTGACTGCCGATCCATGGCGACCACTCCAAATGAAAACACGGAAGTCAGGGTAAATTCTTATTTTCATCAGAATCGTCTTAAAATAAACAATGACCCTGTGTTTCGACACCGATGTTTTGTAGGTAAATGTTCTTAACGAATATTTTTCATTGGCCTATAGAATTTGTAATAAAAGTGCAAAAATATTTGGCAAAATGTCACCTTGAAAAACTTAAATACTTGTGCCAACCATGATTGATTCTACTCAGCAATCATACATCAATAAGGAATAATGTCTGGGTTCTTCCCTCTGATTGGGACCCAGTTTGTAAACCTAATCAAATCAAAAACTAGTAATAAAACCCGGAGACAAAAAGATAAGTACTCTCGGAACAACTGAATAATTATAATTATTCATGTACTTTTAATAACTCATGACATCAGGCATCTGTCATCTCAGTCCACCCGTGACCATGGTTGTTGTAAAGAAACGTCGGGCAAGATAAATAATTAAAGAACGACGATAAAATCCGTAAAAGTAGTTTTAAGTTCTGTGAACTCTACTTGCACTCATAAAGCGACACCCAACGATCGTATAGGGTGCAGGCAAGGATTCCATATTAAAAAAACATTAACAACGTAAAAGTAATTTAGGAGAAAATAAACCTTTGTGTAAAACCCCCCTTTTCTCCCGCGTAAGATCTATCCTAAGGGAACCGTTACCATTTTCGGGATGGAAAGAAAAATTTCAGCGATCTCTGTCTGTGCTCAATATCACCGAAGTACGTTCAGTAGTTCTCCATGCAAGAATAGGAAGCTTTAGCATGTATGATATCGTAATTTTTACGTATATTACGTATGTTGTATGTATTTTAGTCCGAGGTAGTTGCACCCTGCCGGCACGACCGGGGTGTCCTTCCGCTCATATGACACCGCCGTGAAGTGACATATACTGTCACATCTCATTCAGTTTGTAAGTAGCCAGTGACCCATTGAAGGGGAGGACGAAAGGACAACGCATCTGCATGATAATAATGCGTATGTCTATGGGATTCGATAGTCATCAAAAGTCTCCGATTTCTTTTTTGCCCCACTATAAAATAAAAATAAATATCCCACCAGGGATATAAAATTAAAAAAAAATGATTGGGGATGTATATATATACCATGATGCTACGACTAACACGACCGGAGTCACGCGGGGAAAGCCGTGGGGTGATGCTAATCTAAATCTTATATAGAATCTAATAGTCAGGCAAGATAATCTTACAAATATTTTTTTTCGTACTGCGTACTTACTAATCTCCAAAAACAAATCAGTTTATATTTGATCGATTGTACAAATTCACAACACCTTATAATTGAGTTAGATCGTTTCGAAGGTCTTTGAATCACCTGAAATGTTCCGTGCTTCATAAGGAAAAGCAGGAAATACAATTGTAGATCATTGTGTGTGACGTCAGAGGGGCTATACCATTCAGCCGACATGCGTGTCGTACGTGACTCAGATGTGACGCCATACACGACTGGTCACTGTTGACCGTCACGATGAAAAGACAGTAGCGGCAGTTTCAATATTTTATCTATCGATGGATTTGGCTACTGGACATAGTATTTTCGTAAGAGGTAGTGCCATCCTGCTTCGCAATTATATTAGGCCGACACGACCGGTGAAGTAACTCCTTTACGATACCACCGTAAAAGAACCGCTATACTGTCCCGTGTTGGTGTAGTGTAGTTTGTTAGTAGCCGATGGGTCATTGGAGGCGAGGAGGAAAATTAAGCAATGCGTCGGCGTACCAATCATGTGGATGCCTAAGGGTGTTGGTCCATCAAATGGCTTTGACTCGTTTATCCCGTTATAATTTTTTTGTTAAACGAAACGTGACTATGAGACGCTATGAGAAAAAGAGAGGAACAAAATATGTGCTCGCACCTCTCTCTCCTGCACTTACAGTAATATACGAAACGTAACCCTCTACTTTTCTATCTTCACTAACTCGTATCTCCATTTCAACTTTGTTGACCTCGTTTTCGTAACGATATCGTCACGTATTCACCAACTTATTTCCTAAGTTAATCATCGGTAATGAAGCTCTGCTTCAAAAACTGCTGTTGACAATTACGTAACTAGGGATATAGTGCCTACTACTAGTAGGACCGGAGTTACGCGACTGAATCCGCGGGGGGTTTATCGTAATTAATAAATTATACAATTGTAAGGATGTTATCGTGATCGACAAGATTCGTTCTTTCTTATTTCAATTCGAAATAAACCGCGAACGAAGTGGTAAAGTGAAACAAACTGGTTTATTAGTCATTTGTTTGTGCCTGTACACACGTTACCTGAAACATTACGAACGTCTTCAAAACAAACATGTGTCACTTGACGTATGGACCTAAATGAGCATTATGTTTCGTGTTTTCAGCGTGATTTCGTAACGTCTTTAGTGGCGATATGCAAATTAGTCAAAGTGGAAGACAGGTGACAGATGACCTTCGGAGATGTAACTTGACACTGCGTTTCAATAGATGTGATCATCCGCCATCTTGATGTACTCATCAGGTGACAGAGTCATTCGATAATTGCGCTGAAGTTTCAACATGTTTTCTAGGTTAACGACAAGTAAATTTAGGAACATCCTATTAATGTAATAAGAGGTAGTGTCACGCTGAATTGCAGACGAATTGATCCGGCCGTGGAGGTACCTCTTGCTCACATTGGAACGCCCAACACGATTGAGTGGGAGGAGAAAAGGAGATGATTGCATACCTGTTACTAAAACTACACCCATACTCAAAAAAATTTTGCATTGATGACGTGTATGAGAATGTGGTAGAATAGTAGATAAGTAGGGTAGGATTACAATATTTTAACAACAACAACACATGTTCTCGCCAGTTCCGTAACATTTGTATCTTATAAAATGACGAGGGATCCCCCTAGTTTCGAAGTTAACAAGCCGGCCCTCTCCCTCGGGAATATTTACATCCATTAGTTCAAATCGCATGAAAATTTGTTCAGGATATTTTCTGAAAATAGATCGCAGACATACAGACTGTTTTGGGGACTTCGTTTTATAACATGTATAGTTTTTTTTTTCTTGTATTAATATCTCTTATTGAACTTCCTGCTATTAATTTGCTCCGTGGCTTTATACGTTATAGCATAGCACTTAATCATGGCGGGAAAATATTGGTATTGCTGATGTCATTTGGTATTTTTTAAGTAATACTCAATACTAGTATTCCCATTGTTAAAATTATTAGTCTACATTTATTCCTAATACTCATAAATTGAACTGCTAGTAATTTTTTGATGATAATTATTGTCGTCCGAATTTCGATCTCGGCGCCATTTTTGTAGAGACTAACCACCTGCGTAGGACTTATTACAGTGCACAAGTGATCACATCTATTGAAACGAAACGACAGGAGAGTAATGAGGCGCCGGACCGACGCACTATGGAAAATGGTAGAAGAACAGTTCTGAAAAGCTTATCTTTTGTAGATTTTAATGCAGTCAAAACATTTCTAAGTATTATTTAAAATTTATATGGAAAAAAAACGAAATAAAATGCGGCCAAAAAAAGGTATTTTTCAAGTTCATTGAGACTTGACTGTTACCCACGTCTCCCAACGTCGTGTATTTGATGGTGATTTATAGCCAAGATATCCGTAAAGGACATTTATACAAAAATTCTTCGAACTTTTGCGAACTTCAGACTCATGTGTAACAGTGTGAGAGGCGTTCTATTATGGTGTCATTTATTTTCCTGCACTAATACTGTGTTTTGTAAATTATTCTGAATAATTTATTGATAATAGATCATTTTCCACCCAATTTTAATTATACGTGTGATATGTTTTATCTACTAGATGATATTTTTTATCTATACCCCATCCTTAAATTTCAAATAGTATATAAAGCGTCGATGTATTTTCATATTTATTACGAATTCATAGTGATAATTATATGGACGATTTTATCTACTTTATACAATGTCTACTTTCAAGTGTTCTAAACGTCAATTAATACTTGCCCATATCGATGGAGGAAAAGCTTTTGAGGCATTCAAACATCAACAGTTTTGAAAGAGGATTATAAAATTGTTGATGACAATATGTGCTTTATCATCAGGGATATTCAGAGACATATTATTCCTTCTTTCAATAAACGATGGACGGTAGCTGCACGGAACAAAAAATATTTTTTAACGAATAACAATAGTTGGTTGGATTCCGTATATTTAGTAATTTTACCCGGCTTGGAAGACGATACAACCTACTCCACACCATTTACGTCTTCAGGAAAACGTGGAAGATCTTGCACATCATATGGAGACCTGTCAGAATCCAACAAAAAAGAATAATACTATGCTACTTCTCGACAACGGATTTGAGCACCTACAATGCATATCTTCGGGGTTCAAGTTCGATAGGAGAAGGAACAGAAGGAAATCTTGTGAAAACATTAAAGATGGCTGACAGTGAAAGTAAAACCTTATTCTTGAATTTTATAGAAAACTCAAATTTTCAACAAACTCTAACAGATCAAGAAGCATTAAGTGTTCTGATCGATTAAGATTTAAAGAAACCACAATATTTATACTTAAGAAATTTTATAAACGAACGAAACTGTTTCTTGTTTCCACCGAATTACAAAGTAGAAACAACGAAACGAACCTGCTGTCCTCCGTCTTCAGCACCAGAAACCACGGCAAAAATAGTACAACTTCAAGATTTATTGGCTCACACTGCAGCTAGAATGTTGTTAATAGATTACGTTTATAAGAATTGATAGAAAACTTAACTTCTACACGGTAAATGGGGCTATGATGCAATTTTTTTATCTCTTCTTTGGTGCCTATTCAATTAACTAACGAGCTAAAAGGCGAAGCGTCGGGGAAAATCCGGTACCTTCTTCTGTTCGTTTTTGTCGGCCTATATCTACTGAATTTAGTGATGAAATACCCGATGAAACGAAAACTGTGAATAAAATAAATTCGCAGATAAATTTATTGACCCCAAAAATATTCATTAATAAAAACGGTAAAGGGGTCCAAGTGAAGCATGAACTCTTTCCTATGTGATGATTTCTCGTGATAGATGTTAAGGTAGCTCTGTATTCACGTATACACCTTCCGGTTCCACGTGCACAACATGTGGAGCTACCTCACGTCAAATAAATTATTTGACTGATGTTACTGCGAGGCCTGAAAATGAAGATGCTTTTCAGTATGGCCTGTCATGCTTGGATTCGATGCATGGAAATAGTTTTACATATATCTTCCAATTTCTTTTTCCAAACATGGTCGGCTAACAGCGAAGAAAGGAAACGGCTGAAACAAGAGAAGAAAGACCAGGTACAAAAACGTTTTCATAACGAACTAGGATTAATTATCGACCAACCATAATTAACTAAAGAACACAAGGTAATACAGCCTGACGATATTTTACTATTCAAGCTCCTCTTCTGAAATTGCAGGCGTAGATCTTAGAATATAAATTGAGAATAGAAATTTAGCAAGTACGCTATGGAAACTGCCAGAATTTAATCCAGTAATTGTGAATGGTATTATATGCCATCCACCAGTACATAAAATTTTGATACATGGCGAATGTATCATTTGGCATTTTGCAGTGCTATTGGAGAACTACCTTTAGGACGCACAAGTATCCCATAATAAAGATTACAAACGATTTCCCCTACATTATGCTAGCAAGTGTTCCCGATTACCTACTAATGAATGCGTTGTTTCGTATCCTTCTTTATACTATATATTACGTTAAAAACGTGAAGGAGCTGGATGAGGATACCCTAGACCTTTTGAAATTTAACGAATCCTAACACAATCACATCCTAACAGATCCTAAAGCCACTCAAGTTTGATAAAAGCGCATCAATAACATATTTAAATACTTGTTTTGATAAGCTTAACGGTTATTAAATACACATTATATTTTTTTAAATATTTTCTAGAATATTTTGTTTTAGAAATTAGTAATTTATCACTAAGAATATTGATACCACCTCACTTTTTATTCATCTGTTTAAGAAATTGATGAAAATGTCTTCTACAACTTAGGCGTTATACATAGATAGTTTTAGTAGCTCGCAAAGAAATTAAATTATTTTTACATCTTTTTATAAATTGACTTTGACTTTTAATGCAGTATATTAAAATTAATTATATTAAAATACGTCTAAATTGAAACCTACTACTTTATATTTGTGCAAAATTTCACAGCTTAATCTTTAGAAATAAAAAATTATGGATTTTTAGGCCGAAACACCCCTCGATTTTCCACAATGCGACAGATTGACATGTGTTCCGAGCCACTGCTAGGGTGTATCACCGTATGCCCGTGTATTGCCCTTACATTCGCGCCCTTTTTATACTATAGGGCGAAAGAGCGTTGCTAGTTTTTCCTCTTCTCCTCCAATGGGCCTCTAGCTACTCACAAACGGCACGTTAACAGCATAGCTACCTCTTTACGGCGTTGTCTGGTGAGCTGGAGGTACCTCCCCGGTCTGGACGGCCCACTTCGGCTTGTATGCATCATGACATTACCTCTTAGTAAATCGAGTATTATAAGTGCGACAGGTATTTCCAACCCCAAATTTTTCGTTTCTCACTAACCTCGCGCCTCGCAGTCTCACTCTATTTCACATCATCTGTTATGCCTAGGCTATGGGCTATATTGAAAGCCTTTATATCGAAATTATGGTCTTATTTAAGTAATTAAATTCTGGTCTGACATATTTAAGAATATAAATCTGAAGTGTTTTTGTGAACGTGCCCTAGAATTACTGTCACGTATTGAAAAAATAATTTTGTGATGAATCCATGACGCTACGACCAAGATGACCGGAGTTACGCGGGTGAAACTGCTGATGCTAGTACTTTTATATTTAGGCGAGGAGCGGTTGCGCCCGCGTACTTCGCTCCTATTTATCACAGCGTGGTCGTATATAACAGTAACGTTCCTCGCCATATTGGCTATTTAACACCGCAACACTTTTTCAAATCGGGCCTGAGATCTAATAATTTTTATTCCAGGATGCTGTAACTACTGTGATCACAAACCGCGCCTTCTGGCAGAACGGCAGGCTGTTTATTGAGCCGTGCATGCGCCAGAGCGT
>JAFELO010000743.1:119041-132534 GCA_017140195.1 Eumaeus atala
TGATACCCTTTTCCACTAGTTTTAAAAGTTTTTCTTCTTTTTACAGGCCACGGTGTTTCCAAGAAAAGGCTACACATTGGATGATTTAATAAAAAAGGACTCGCTCAGCCTCAATCCAGAAGTCAAAGCGAAGGTCGTCCCTTGGGTCGACGGTTTCAGAATATTACAAGAGATTTTTCCAGAAAAATCGAAACTAATGTGTTAGTTCCGATATGGCTTTAGCACAAAATAGCTACCGCTTTTAGTTCCTAAGTTTTCAAAGCCTCTTAGATTTAAGTTTTTTTTGTAAAAGAAAATGTCATGGAACGGTGACATAATGTCCGTAGCCTAATATTTTTGTATATCCAGTTATTTTTTACAGTGCAAATGTTTATAAGAACTCGTCGTTTTAAAATAGCTGTAGATTATAGATTAACAAGATATATATAGTAGTTAAAATTAAAATGCCAACCTTAGTATTCATTCGATAATAAAATATGGTTGCAAAAATAAATTTGGCACTAGACAAATATACAAAAAACTTCTTGATTTTTTTTGAATTTGTAAAATTCCTAAATGAGTTCCTGGATATATTAGCAATATAGAAGAACAGTAACAAATTGACAGATTACAAACTAATTAAAGACAGATGGGTAAATTTTTATTAGGTATTCGAAACAGTATATAAAAGATTTCTATTCAATTATATTCAATTAGGTTTCTCTATAATTACTTCAAAGACATAATGGTTAAAATAATAGTCAAAATGGCTGTGATGATGAATTTATAGATACTTAATTTTTTTATGGCCATTTTTTGTCATTTTGGCTACACAGCAAAATTTTGATTGGCTGGAGACGTATGCGTATGTCGCTAGGCGCTATTTTTGCCCGTACATTCTTGCTGTGCTAGCGCAACTCTGGACAGATTTGGAACTGCAATTTTCATCAATTTTAAATGAAGTTGGACACTTTTGCATCTGTCTTCTCTTATGAGTTCTTTTCTCCTGGTAGCGTAAATTAGCACTTCCTTTTAGGGGATAAATTGTTACATATAATGTACTTTTCTTGTGATTGAGCGTTATAGAGGTATGCTTATAATTCCTGAGTAAAGAGTATTATTAAATATATATAAGCATATAAAAATAATAATTTTTAAATAACCTTCTTAAGAATTTGCTACTAACAACCAACATTTAATAATCGTTGTTTAGTACGCCTGTTAAGTACCTACCTATTTATTTTCAGGACAGCTAGTTACACTTACCACACAAATTATATTTAAATAAATATAAATTAAATTAAATAGGGCGAAATAATAGATGCCATAAAATGCTAAACGGAAGACAGCAGTTATTGAACGAAAGCAAAAATAAAAATACGTTTATTTTTATCATGCATTGTCCAAACTGTGCATGTGTATTGTGTAATTTTAATTCAATAGGTAGAAAATATCTACTTCAAAATTTAATTCAAAGATTGCACCCGAACCAACATACCTAACTAAATACATACATTGCAACAACAACACATCATCACGCCAGTCCCTAAGGGGGTAGGCAGAGAGAACGAATCGCCACATGTCACGATCCTTACATACCTGCCTTGCCTCCTCCACTTTCATAACTCTCTTCATATAAAACATTCCTCACACTGCGAAGACTCCGACTTTCTGTCAAGAAGATATTCATCGCCGTCCTGACGTTATTTTTACTGAAAAAAAAAACAATTCTTGTGATAAAAATAAATGTTTAAGTAGTATAAATATTGTTTTATTAAAAACTTAAGAGAATTCGCAATTGGCAACGGTTACGCCAGTAGTGCCAAATGTTTATTATTGGTTAGCGTACAGACAATATCAAAGGAATAAATATTCAAATGAATATGAACGTATTTATATAATGTATCCTCTCGAACTAGTCATAGACCGCGAATCAATTATAGTGCTTAAGGGAGTGGAATAGAGCACTGGTAGAAGCGTGCGACGGTGTAAGACGGAATGCGTAGCAAGCGAGACAATATCATTTATTTATAGCTATTTATACATATTATAATTCATCATCATTATCTACCCTCATCGGTCCACTGCAGGACATATGCCCCTTTTAATGAACGCCATGACGACCGATCTGCTGCTACTCGCATCCATCCCGGACCAGCTATCGCATGGAGATCCGTCATCTCATCTGGTGAACGGTCGACCAACACTTCGTTTTCCTGAACGCGGCCTCCACTCCAGAACCTTACTGGCCCATTTGCCATCTGTTCTTCTGAGTGTGTGACCAGCCCCTTGCCACATCAGCGAGCTTATTCGTAGCGTGATATCGGATACTTTAATTCTCTACCTTATGACAGAGAAACACCTTACATAGAACGTTCAATAACCCGTTCGACTAACACAAACTAGCGGACCAGTCCTATATTAGGAGGCCATGTTTCGGTCATCACGGACAGAACGCATTGGTTGAAGACGTTTGTCTTAAAACTCTCCGGTATAGGCGACTTGAGAATGTGACGAAGCTTCCGGAATGCTGCCCAACCCAATTGAACCCTTCTATCAGCTTTCTTCTCGAAGATATGGCTACCTAATTGCATTCGAGAGTTCAGCTTGTTTTCAGCATGTTCGTATACTTACTCCAACAATATTCTTCACCCACGTCCCGCATGTAACCAGTCACACCATTCATGGTCTCGTCAATTGCCATTGTAGTTTCCGACATATCTAGGGCATCGAACCGGTTTTTTAATTCCAGTTGGTTCGTCGGAAGTTAGGTCGGAATGTCGGCTGAACTAAGCGGACACGCTCGCGTCGAAAGCCTATATTATCCTCGGGCCTCCATAACTGACAGAGTTATTGTCTTCGGATTTCACATAGCACTAGAACGTGCTATCGGATTTTTCCCAGTTCCACCTCCAGCTCAAATAAGTGGTCATCTAGATTGAGCGTTCGTTCGCTATACGTAGCCCCTGAATAAAATCGGTGGTAGCGATCCGTTACCCGGAGATTCTTAGCACCCCTTGTCCCACCGTTACCGTGTTCTTAATCGTGGCCAGGACTAGTGGAACTAGTGGCCGAATTCTACTGCTGTCTTCTATTTGAGTTTAATGCTCATAATTGCCACGCTGTTGCCAGGCGGATTGGCAATCGCAGATTAGGTTAGGACCGGCGTCACTGCTACCTGTCGCTGATGCGATTGATCGTACCACCATCACTAGGTGCGAGCGCCGTCCTGTGCTCCCTTCTATTCCACTGTTACTATGAAGCATGTCGGAAACCAAATAACCACCTCGCTGAAGCGTTTTAGTTAATGTTAACTATTTGAACCTGCTATAATTTAACAATAAAAATGTTATTCTTATTGTTTTAATCAAAAGATGGGTAGGTACGTATCTATAGCATGAAAATGGGAAATTAGTAGGAACTTGGCTATTAGTTGTAACTTAATCGTTTCGTTCACACTTCCTATGTAAGTACAACCACGATACAGCTCTGCGCTAAGCTTGCCAATAAAATGTCATCAAACAAACTATATACCATATTATTGCACGTAAACAAGGGACTTCAATGCGAATTCAAATAGTGTTCCAAATTTTACGAATTGCTTAAACATATTATATAGAGGGGAGCTGTGAACAGTCCTATACAGCATTTAACATTTTCCATTACTCGTTCTGTCTTTTTTGTAACCGGCGCCTGTCTGAACTGCGAACAAAAGTATATTTTAACAAAAGAGAGGATAATTGGATGAAATATAGAACATTAATTTAAGGTGCTAAACTAAATGGAAGATTATATATCATTATTATATACGTAAAATTACTCGTAAATACTTTTAATATTCAAAAGTTTGGAAAAGGGCATCCCATAATCCAAAAAGAACACAATAATAAATAACATAAATAATAATGACAATGTACGTAAAGCTACATAGCGTGTTATAAAAATAGATATCCCAAGTTTTAAGGGCAACATACAAAACCTTCTTATTGGTATTTACCATCAAAAATAGTCTGTAAATCCAGAGCAAATAGCTTCAATGTTTAACAATCACCATATAATTATTTGTTTGTGTGTAAGTTTAATATTCATGTTGTGTAGTGTATTTTTAGAATTAAGAGTTTATTATTATTATAAGATCGACACACAGTGCTAACAACGTGACAGTTTAACCTATTTGAAAATACTCTAGTAATACAGTGTTCCTAAAACCTATGTCAGTATGTGAAATAAAAACAAATGTTATTTCTAAAAAATACGATACATCATTTTGAACTTCATTGCAGCCCAGCAGCTACAATTTTACAAGGCGTATCCGATCGCGTATGGAGTGTTGCTCCCACCTGTGGGCAGGGGCCCCGCAATATCAGCTCGTTTCATTTGACCGTTTACAACGTAGAGGGACGTATCGTTTACAACCAAGTTATTTCCGAACAGCTCTGTCCTTTGGTCCTACGTAGAGATGTCGGTACCCTCACCGTATTTTTGTAGAGTGTGTTATAGACCGAGGTAGATGTGAAGACATCCATGATGTAGCTAAGGCTGTGAGAGAAGAGTCGGAGTAGATATCTTACCTGCGGAAATTATTAATAGCTGGCTGTCGTCGACGGACTTTGTTCAGTCATATATTGAATTGTTTGTCTAGTGGTAACGCGTGGTGTTAATCTTATGTGTAATATGCACAGCTCTGCCAAGCGGCAGATTAGTTTACTACAAACGGTAATACTGAGCGTGCGCGGCTAATGGCCGTGGATTCGTCAGGTGTGTTTGATTTTTACTGTACTACATTGCACGAAGATTCATGTTACAATTTTCAAAAAGGAGATTGACAACCACGAGTAGATGGCGTATATGAGCGACGGAGCTTTAATTTATCATACACTAGTTGTGGCTGCGACTTCGATCCCGGTAGAATTTATCCCATGCGAATCCTTCCTTGGAATATAGCGCCCTAAATCAGCTGCGGACGTCGTCTGGCTGATGATGATGTTGATGACCGCTTCCTTTTTAGCGATTAAGTACATTTTTATATATTATTACCGATTGTAGCCTCTATTTTTGTGCCAAATTTCATTCAAATCCGTATTATGTCCCAAGTTCAATTTATCCCATATGTTCTGCGAGAAAGACCAAGAAACATACACTCAAATTTTCACCTTTATATTAGGACATGTCTCAGTTTTAGAGAGAGAGAGACTACCAAAATTATTGGGATACTGAATTGCACACAACGTATAAATAGAATTCGCCTACGCGTCAAATTATACTTCTTTAAAGCGTAAAAAGATAAAAACCCTTATTCTACATTTGTAGAAAAACGACACTAAGAATAGAAAGAAAGGTATATAATACATTTAAAGTTTTATTATAACGCATTATGGTATTCTTGAAAAAAACTAAAATATTGACTATAGCTACTTCGGTGTTTCGTGACGTTTTTACGATTAACCATCATCATTTTTCCCTGACGCGCCGGAAGATTCATAACTTCATAAAAACATATTTTGAGCTCAAATTTGTAAGTACAATTTATTTATACATCTCGTATGTATACTTGCAAACCTGCGATTAAAGGGCGACGCCGTCGCGGCGGTACCACTGTGATTCGACACCAGCGGCGGTGCCATTGTGATTAAACACCGGCGTCTACCCTGACACAACCCCGAGCGCCAGCTTGTAAGAAACTATGTTGAACATGGGACATTATAGGACAGAGCGGCGAACAGTTCACATGGTCGAAAGAGTTACGTGTTCGGTGAAGTATCTCGTGAAGTAATTAAACGGACTAGATATATTTATTGTAAAACTAATGTGCAAGTAAAAACTAATGTTTGCAATGCAAGTATTAGACTGCATAGCTGTGTGTAAATGTAAGATTGTATAACTGTACTATAAGACTTGTAAAGCTACGTGCGGTATATTATTTCCGTCGCCTTAATACTCACCATCCTATTCATATACTATAAATGGAACATGGACCAGGATAAGAAAGAAGCCCGCCCTGCCGTCCCTTTAAATATTTTTTCCAGGCCACGGCGTTTTCTAGAAAAGGCCATATTTAGGACGAATTGATGTTCACGTTATGCCAGAATTGTGAGAGCGGCAATCCTTCACAAGTAAAAGTGGGGATTTAAGTCGAAATAATCGGTAAAATAAAAAAAGAAATAGAGATAGTACCACGCTATATTGCAGTCGTATTCGGTTAGCATGACTGGAGGACGTCTGCCTTAAAATTCCGTGCGTCACGTTCTATGAGTAGACGATGACCCATTGAAGGGGATGCCATACTACTCACCCCATGCCTCCGATTGCTCGCCTGTCTATGCTAGAGAAGAGGACCGATTAAAAGTACGCAAATATTTTCAATGTTTATTTTTCAAATAAATTACTGTAGAAGTAAGCTAAGTACAATACCGCCATACAAAAGTTGCCTCATCTATGATTTATATGAACAATATCTACAAATATCACTACTGATAATAATTACAATACCATAACCAATGTGAAACGTGCCCAAATTCATTTCATTTACACATTTCTGTATACTTCATTAAACTAATTTAATGGAATCTAATCAACAATCGCCTAATTACTGGAGATTTTTCTCATGCTATTCATAATATATTATAACTTTTTTATGATTGCAATTCAGCCAATACAATGTACAGTGGCTGGAGTCACAGCAGTCCTGGAGATCGGTACGGGACGAACGTACACAGAAATGGGAGACTCGAATAAAAAAGCGTAGCGGATCGCACGCGTACACATACGCGTTGCTGCGAAATCCGCGTCGCACGATGTTCCGGCGTATCTGGGAGTTTCTGGGGGCCCGTACGGTCGCCTCGTACGGATCTACCGTACGTGTACGAAAGCAGCCCTAAATTCTCTATTTCATTGCCAATGCGGGCGGCAGCCGAAGTGCGGGGAGTGGCCAGCGTGCGGACTAACGACCGGTGAAATTCACAGGTTGTTCCTCGGTTTTTTTTGTGTACATATTGCATAGGGAGACAAGCAAGTAATTTGTGTCACTAGGAAATTACTAACACCTTTAAACGTGTGAATCACGGTTAATGGTTATTATACGCGTTGCCGATGCGTTTGCCGTACTCGGGCCACCTCCACTCAATAACCGCACGAAATACGATAGCATAGCCACAATTTTTAAGACTGTATCATGTAGTGGTTTACAAATATCATGATCTTTGACGTCATTAAATATAATGGCTAAACAAAACGGCCATCTCGTGCGGGCCCTATGGCATGCATGAACACAAATCTCCAGAACACCGAATGAGTGCTCCAATGACCAATGAAAACGAGCTTCAGATTGATTTAAATTTGAATGTCCGTAAGCCAAATTCTAAACCTATTTTTGGTTAAAATGTCTTCAAAACGTTACAAAATAAAGTATCACAAAGTCATGATAAATCGACGTCGGAGAAGTCCTGGAGGGGATCCGAAAACTTGGACTCCGATTTCGAACTTTCCTCTTTAGATATAGAATCAAGATTGCCTTCTTCAATCGAGTCTTGTATTTTCAAATTATCAATATCCACATTAATATTTAGATCGCTTTTGGTCACACTGTGGGTCGTTTCAGAGCTTAGCGGCTCTTCAGGAATGTTTGAGTTCAAATCGCCAGCTCCGATTCCATTCTCGCCTTCGATCCGTTCATTGACATTTATGTCCCGATTTCTACAATTTTGAACTGATTCTAAAGATTGAGTGTTCGTTTCGTAGGGGTCTTCTTGTATCCTGTCCTGAATATCTGAATCGTCGTCAATTTCAAACTCATCAATGTCTCTCTCCGTTTCGTTGGGTGTCACGAGGGATCGGCATTTGGACGGCGATAGATTTTGCACGGCCGTTTTGGACACGGTCTTGAACATCTGGGACACGTCCTCTGTTGACATCTTGAGAGCATTCTCCCAGCCGATGAGAGTTTGCGTGTGCATGTTGACCTGCCTATCCGCTAGTTCCAAAAGGATCGCTTTTATTTCCGCCCTCGTTTTTGGCGTCCAGTCGGAAAGCTCCGAGCGTAGCGCTTCGGACGCTTGTTCTAGTCTGAAAATTAGTATAATATTAATTATTGACCGAGGCTCAGGAAAAATAGACACCAGTATTAGATTGAACAGAGGTAAATCTTACAAATTATATAAATGCGAATTTTATATGTTTGGATTGATGTTTGTTACTCAATAATGCCAAAATTACGGAACGAATTTCGATGAAACTTGGAAATATGGATTTTACACATGGTTTTGTCTGTACTGCAAGCCGAGAGAGTCGCTGGCATCCGCTAGTATGAGATATATTTTATCTAAATACACAACGCTTGCCGGCGCGGCTGACGCTATCTCAGAAACTTTTAAGTCAGAATAGTTTCTGTCTTCGTATTTAATTATTCCGATAGTGTAAAATACTATCAGTGCCCCGCGGTTTCACTCGCGTAGTAAAATTCCATACTATAACTTCACACACACACACACACACATACTATTACAACCCCTTAGGGGTTGAATTTCTAAAAATCGGTCGGTCAATAAGTCATTCGGTAACAGAAGAGTTGAATAAATATATATGATGATATTTTTGCCTTTAATACATGTTTAGAAGTAGTGTCATGCACCATGCATGGCACTACCTCCTATGCAGGGGAATTGGGCCGGCACGATCGGAGAGATCAGAGAGGTACCTCTAGCTCACTTGATACGGCCGTAAAGTGACACCTACGTGATGCGGTTCGTGCGGTTTGTGAGTAGCTGGTGGCCCATTGAGCGGGAGGCGAAAAGGAGTGCAACACATCGGCATAATTATGCAGATGTTCATGGGCGTCGATAGTCGACAAACGGCTCCGATTTCTCGTTTATCCCCCTATCCTATAACAAAAGGTACATCTCTACTGTACTTCAGTGTACTTTTGTCTTCACCTCAGGTTTACTTTTTTACTTCACACATATATGGGTATAAGTTACACCTACTTGTTATGTATGTCGTCCGCTGAGTTTGTGCCAGACACGTACGCAGCTAAAACAATAAGTTACAATCATAATAATAAGAATAAGTATGCACAAATATTAATGAATACTTGGTGGCGGCTTTATTTAACTGGAAAGTTACAAAGAAATGTAGAGCGTGTGTATTCAATATGCTTGGTGCGCAGCGTCTGTGGTGAACAAATACACTACTGTTTAGTGCCGAACAAAACAAGTGATCGCGTTGTAAAACAGAGCGTACAGCAGCCTGTTAAAACCAGCGTAACACTGACCGTGCAAAGCGTCTCTCGCGCGTATCTTGTCGGCGTGTGCTGCAGCGTACGCAGCTAGCAGCGGCAGATGCGCGCGGTGCCGCAGTGGGGCCCGGCCGCGTGCCGTCGCCGCAGCGCCCGCGCCTGCCCCGCACGCCGCTGCACCGCGCGACGCGCGTCCACCCGCACTGACCGCCCACGCGTCGCACGCGCGATGCATACTACACACAGATTATTTAATTATTATTATCAACCAATGTTTCCACACGCAGTGGTGACGCCATAAAAATATATATACTTCACTAAGTAACACAATAAAAACTTTTTAATTTGATTTTTTTGTAGTATAGCCCTCTAGGACAAACGAGAAATCGGAGCCTTTCAACAACTACCGACGCCCTGAACATAAGCATAATTATGTCGATGCGTTGCCCTCCTTTTCACCCCCCCCCCCCAATGGGCCACGGGATACTCACAAACCGCACGAAACGCGACACCCTAGGTGTCAGTTTACGGCGGTATCAAGTGAGCGAGAGTTAATTCCCCGGGTCGTGCCGGCCCAATCCCGTTGCATAGGAGGATGTGCTGTCATGCACAGTGCATGGCACTACTTCCTCCTATGCAGCACGGTACTAACGTATACTAATTTTAGTACACATTTAGAATGTTTAAAAAAAAAGCTTTTTTTTTCGGAGGGACCTGCTACGGGTTGGCGGCGCTATTGCCCGCGCCTCTACAGTTCAGCAGACTAGTCAAGACTTTTGTGTCTTCTGGTTTGAAAATAAGTAAGCGCACTAGAGCGGGCTGTGCAACACACGCTGGTGAATATTGATTTTTTTAAGCGCACTCTTGACGTGACTGTCGCTCCTGCGCCTGATTTCTCTCCGGTCACCTCTGACTGGCGTCTCCCCGTATCAAAGTAAGAGAGAGTGGACATGTATCTGCACGAAGTTCGGCTGAAACGATACGTGAAACACTTCACTGCGAAGTGGACTCGCCTCATGAGCTCCGTGCTGAGCGCGACGGATCCCTTGTACAGCTTGGTGGTGAGAGCGCACAGCGTCGTCAACTTGAGCTGTAGAGATAGCAGGTAGTCCGCCGCAGACGTGAACTCCGGGTCGCGCACTCTGGAGGAGGTACCAAAGTTACTGACGATATTATAATCTGTATTTATAATAAAAATAACTTTGACGGATCTCATCGCGGTTTAGGACAAATGTCCTGATGTCATGAGTTGTTAAAAGTATCCGAAGATATATAATTAGTTAATTGTTTCTATTAACGCAGAAAGCGCGTGTTGTATTGTGGGTGGCACGTTTGGATTTTGATATGGTTACGTTTATAACTGGGCCCCACGCAGAAGGAAGCACCCAGCCATCTTGTCTGTTGAAATTTCGATGTTCTTTTTAATTTCAATAGCCTCATGGGTCATTCTAGGACGGAATTTGTGTTCCTTCACGAGGATATGCACTATATCAATTTGTGTTCCTTCACGAGGATATGCACTATATCAATTTGTGTTCCTTCACGAGGATATGCACTATATCAATTCTAATGCAACGACGGGGGCCAACCACAGTGTTCACAGACTGTAGGTTTATTAACGCGACGGTGTTGAATGTGAAATGAAACGCCGGGATCGTAAAGTACTTAATAAACAGCGATAAAATCCATTGAAGTAATTTTATTATATAATGTGTAAATGTTATATAATGTGTAACATTCGCGTAAATCTAAGAAATTATCATAATTTGTATTTTTTGATGTTTCGGACCGACACATTTAGTAATTAATTTCTGTCGTTGTAGAACTTTTTTTTAATCAAAATCGTATCATAAAATTTAAATGTATATCTCTGAATTTGAGTGCAGAACTCGAATACGATAATTTTAGTAGACTCACCTGGCTCCGTTTGTGGTTTTTGACTCCCCGCTGCTATAGAAACTGCTGAGACCCCATAGATTCAAGGCACTGTTCTCACTTTTGAATACCTAAAAATAAAATAAAAAATCTAAAAGGCAATCTTATTAAGCCACTACCACACTTTTCGCTCAGCTCAAATGTAGCGTGTCCAGCCAAAGAAGAATTGTATGTCCACGCATGTGGACGCACGCTGTAATGGTGACGCAAAATCAGCGAGCCTGAAACGTAGTTACATTTGCGCCCATCAAAACCAGAAGGAAAAAAGAAATTTAAAACAATTATTAAAATCCCTGGGCATACATTATTTAGAGTTGAACTTGGTGAGCTTACGTTAAGCCGTGTAATTGTTGATAACTAACTAAATAATTCGGTAAATTGGAAACCATATGAGACGGTTAATTAGATTATAACTTGACTATATATATAAATGCAAAATTCATGTATCTATAAATATTATGAAAAAAAGTTGCCAAAAGCTGTCTATCCGTACGTGATCGCTGTTCTCATTAGACTGAGTGATTCCTCGAGGTTTTCGCCAACGAATTGAGCGTGTACTATCTGTTAGGGACGGGCTCATCTAGTGCATATTATTCACGAGCGAAGCCGGGGTGGAATGCTAGTGTTAAATATATTAAACTTACTTTATCCAATTCCTCGTCGGGTGTTGTGAGAAATAACCGAAATTCTTCACTGTGAGTCAGAATTGGATGCTTCGCGACTCGATCTGAAATGATTATACCAACGTTTAAAGAGCGGTCATGGCGTAAACTATTGTCACCCCGAGGGTACCGTCACCTGCGTAACTCCGGACCTATTTGTCGTGCCGTGACGGAATACAGCCATCCTCGATAAATGGACTATTTAACACAAAAGTAACTTTTTAATTCGGGCCAAGTAGCTCCTGAGCTTAGCGCGTTCAAACAAACTAGCAAACCCTTCAGCTTTATAGTTTTGTTATCTAAATAAAAGATACATTAAAATTAATTTATTTCGGTTCATGATCGCCCATAGGAATCATAAAAAATATTTACATTCCATAACATAATTACACACGGATACACGCGTCATGTCACCCCTCATTCTTGCGTTTGGGGTTAAACGTAGGTACTAGTAGTGTCATTACTGACTCAACAACCCAACTAGTACAGGCAGAACGTCCGCTCTCGACAGCGGCTCTCTATGTATTTACTTGTGACTCAGTGTTTTTGGATCGAAGTAGTGTAGGAACTACTTACCATGGAACGCGTACAGCGCACGAGTCCTCACCGGGACGAGTTGCTATCGCGTGAGAGCAGCGTCCACAGACATGTGTGGAGCGAATGAACACAACAGTGTGGCTATAGTTGGAGCTAGCCTGAGGTAGGGGCTACTCACCCAGGAATGCGTGTAGCGCGAGCGCTCTGACCGCGACGAACACCGGCGAGTAGCGGTCGAGCTGCTGCCGCGCGGAGTGCAGCGGCGGGAGCGGCGGTGCCGCCACCAGCGGGTGCGCCGCCGAGAGACGCTTGTGCAGCGACTGAAAAACACACATGTTTTGATAGAAAAACTTCTAAAGCGGCGTTAGAGCTCCCAAAAGAACGTTCATTTTTTCGGTGTTTGGTCATGGAGCATAACCAACTGATGGATGGTTGCGTCGCCGTGCGACGGACTTGTGAAAAACTTATAGATTTTTATTAGAAAATTATGGATTCTCATCGGCAACACCCCAAGCACCGAAAGGCTCCGATTGCTTTGTTCCTTTCTGAACTATAGAACAATAAACAATACAAACCTTAAAGTGGTTGTAGCGTCTTCTGACATAGGGAGGCGTAGGCCAACGCGCGCACACGCATCGCACGCGGTATGTCACATATGTTTCTAGAGTTGATAGCTGCTTCATAGGAGAATCTACCTGTAACACCAAAAATAAACGTTTTGTGGTGGCCCAATTGGGTGTCCTAATTAAAGTAAAAGTTTATGACTCTTTAAGGGACTTTAATACTCTAACAGTAACCGGATAGTGGTTTGGACACTGTCTTTCGGTTCTGTTTTTATATTGAAACAGAAATAAAGTGTTGAAAACATCATAAATACCCATTATATGTGATTATCATTATTACAGCCAATAAGGTTTAGATTGGCATAAATATACTCTGTCCCTTTCTAGCTGTCTCTTTTTTTCTGTACGTAAAGAAACAGAACACTGAATGAAACACACATACACACGTATACTACTGTAGAAACAAGTCTATAAGGGTGTATACAAACATGAATGTTATATATGTTACAGGAATAATTCTGTAACACTTATAATGTGTTACAGTTATTAGGGTTTTGGAATCCCTGGTTGTGACAATGTTACAGTTAT
>JAFELO010000746.1:0-11268 GCA_017140195.1 Eumaeus atala
TCCGTGTCGGGCCGGGATGGGAACCCGGTCCACTTCCAATGACACGGCGTCGACTGTCTTAGAGTATCCGGACAGTCTCCGGCGGAGGAGGTGAAGTCTGGCCTTTTCGCCGAGGCCAGCCTGTCGCTGGAGGGGTCCTGTTGCCTGCAGATCCGGGACCCTCCACTTAGAGCGGCTGATGACTCCAGTAGGGGTTTAGTTGGTATTGCTACCCAATGGCCGAGTCCAACATAGGTCTGGGGGTCTACCCGGGCTCCCAGGTATCATGCGTAAATGCATTCCCCTTCGTCACTAAAAAAAAAAAAAGGTTCTTGCGTAAGCAAAGACTACGTTGGAATATGACAGAATCGGGCGTATACATACTATGTAGAGCGTAAACTTCTTTCCAAGGGACATCTTACTTTAGCGTTTGTTAGATAATAAAGCTATGTAAGAGCGCCTTATTACTGACTTTGACTATGTGCTCTGTGAAGGTGAGAACACGATCAAGAGTTCGGCAGATATCACATAATTATGAATCCGCGCGGCCTCGACGCACGCTAATACATGTAATTAGAGATGGCAATAACGGTAGCCGTTATGTCAATAACGAGTTATGTTTGTTAAATTTACAATAATTGTTGCATAAAAATGTGTTATTTTTAAGCAACAATTATCGTAAACTGTTGTCCCGTTATCCTGTCATTCAAAGTGGTCATTAATGCATTGTCCTTGTTGTTGAGCTGTTTTGGGATATCTTAATACATGACACATGTACCTATGTTGTTGAATCAAGTATAATTTTAAAATCTTAATCGTAGTTCTGTACTACAAAATTTTCTTTTCAATGTCTACTTTCTTTGCTTTCGTGTCAGTAAGATTTAATTTAAAAATAGTACCTACCTACCAAACATAAGCGGTTGTAGATTAGACCGCACTATGGAGTTTCGGTATTTTAAATATGTATGTCATAAATCACTTATGAACATTAAAAAGACTATATAGGTAATAATTTATCTACTTGTTTAATACCAATTAATGATTTCAGTACACTATAGTACCAAAATTACTTGGTCGTTAATAACACAGACAATAAGAGAGTAACAATTATTTACGTAATTTGTCAAACGAATAATGAATGATTAGAACAACATTATTTTCATTTCTGATATAGAATATCGCGTCGTATTAAAATAGCCAATATTTCTACTGCAGAAGGTTCAAAATTGTTGCCACAATGTGATAGCAAACAACAAGAATATATATAAAGTAAAAGTGAACTTTATAACGTTGAGTAAAGGACTAAATCGTAAAATGAAATTCCTTTATTTGCTGTTCTTAATAATTAACAAGGAATAATAAAATTTAAATGTGTCGATGTTACTACATTATACCACAGAATAAAGCTCACTTCATTTAGATAATAAGCTAAATTTCAAAATTAAGAAACGGATCTTGCATGCGCTATCTCTCTTACACTTTTAGTCTGTATGTAATGCTTTCTCGTTCGCACCTGTGTGTCATCAACTCATCACTGAATCGACGTAATCGTGTACGACGCATCAATTAAAATCGAATAACGGGAACAGAATAAGCGGGAGTTCAATAATACGTTATTCGTTGCGTAAGAATAACGAATTGTATAATTTGCTGTTGCAATAATGACGTAATGTGAACCAAATTCGGTTGCAGTCAACTCTAACCGCAATGCCGATTCTCCCAACTGAAACGAGCATACTGTTTATAGATGGATTTAGAGGTAATCAGAATTTTATTTCTTCTCTCCTCATTTTTATTCCTCATCTTTTTTTTAGCTAACATTTATAGCTGATTTACATCTTGTTTATGTACCAGTAAGCAGTTATGGTATATTTTCTGATCACAATTCCATCACTATTTGCAAAGTTTTCGCTATGTTACATAGACAGGTCAGTGGGGAGACACGAAATATGGCAAAAATTCATTGAATTACGAAAATATAAAAGTATAAATTCATAGTAAAGGTGATTCAATGTGATAGTATTGACAAGAAGTTAAATTTATGACAGAACAACGTCTGTCGGGACGCGTCGTTATTCCCGTAGGGAATTCCCGAAGGGGAAGGGGGGACAATTTTTTTTAATTTAATTGAATTAGTTTATTCAGTAAACTAACAGCAAAACTTAATCTAATACACAATAATAATAATTAATAGTCTCACAAAACTGCTTACGCAGTTTGACTGTGAGATCTGCAGTCTCAAGTTATACAATATTATATCTATGTAGTATGCAAATATGTTAACTTAAACTATTTAACAGATATTTTTTAAGTTCACGTGTAAATTCAACTTTATCGTCCTGTGTACTCATATCGGCAGGCAAAGTATTAAGCGGGTAAGGAACAAGCTTTTCGAACGTTCTGTCACCATAGTAATTACTTACTCTAGGTACTTCATATTTACCTGCCGACCTCGATCTGGTAGAGTATTTACTATCAACCCGTGAGCTACTCCCCTGACTGCTATCATAGCTATTAACTAGTATTAAATATTTATGTTTTAAGCTAACGGGTAGGATTTAACATATTTTAAATAACTTGTAATAATTTCCTTTGCAGCTACTTTTTATTTTTTTGTTTTAATAATTTGAAGTGACTCCAATTTATACCAGTCAAGACAGTAGACAGTAGCTCAAGACCAAGAAGACTCAAGTAAGGCCATATACAGACACTTTAATGTACACGGAGGGACTTTAAAACTGAGATGGTAGAACTTTCATAATAATATTCTTAATTTATTACAACATAATCTATGTGAGAGGAGGACCAAGAAAAACATGCGTCTATTTTCATGCCGAGGTAAGTGACGTCTTTTACTTGTTCTACTGGTTTACAAAGACAGCCTGCGTTATAAGTGTGGTCACATTACACAAACCAATCCTTATGGGTTGATTTATGTAAGGTTAGTGTATTGTTATCATATTGGTTTTATCTGAACGGGACCAAACAAACAAACAATCAAAAGTTTCTTCTTCATAACATTGGTATAGATTATTCAATATATAATAACATTATTATTCACTAATCCATATGAATGAAAAGAAAACGTTGTAGTAATGAATTATGATTTTTAATTTTTTGGATTTGCTACGATCGCGATTACGACGGTATTGAGAACTGAGGTCCTCCAAATATTTGTTATTGTAAATTGGCAAATATAATTGGCAAACGAAGATTCGGAGCCTTGTGATGACTACCCACACCCGTAGACTCAGCTCTAATGGACCACCGGTACTCAAGCGCATAAAAGGTGCTGTTGCGAAACAGCTGCGTGCCGGCCCAATTCGGCTGCAATGCAGAACAACCCATTTCTTACTTATTATCTTAGGTATATATCAGCTGCTAGTTACTGGACTTACAGTCAGTTTTCCTATTGTGTTATTAGTGCATACTCGAGGTCGAACAAATGGAAGTTTGCCATAGTGATTATTCATGTCGTTAAGTGTAGTTGCTGAGCTGACGAAATTCGGTTACATAACTTATGTAATGTACTTGCAGCTGGCATTGATCGTACATTTTTTCACACTTATAATCAATGCACTAGTATTAAGTTCAAGGGGTGAAGGGATACCTCAGTTACGATCCTCTCCATGAGCCATTTCTTTGTATCAGCGCCGATTCCATTTTAGCTACCGCGTGCGAGCTGCCCTCTACTTCAGAGTCGGGGTCGAGGGGGAGATAATAATAATAATACCTAGTTAAATTAGCTATTATTAACATTCTTCCATCGGGGTGCATCTCTCTCACCTGCGCTAGAGACGGAGTGGGTCCCCCTGTCGGCCACAAACCTAGTCTCGTCGCCCGAACACTCATTGCAATGTATTTGTGTTGTGATTCCCTTCGCTTATACAGTTTCAGTTCAGGTCCTAAAAACTATTGTTCCTAGACTGCGTGTACGTAAAATCACGTTTTTTTTCTCTTAAATAAGAAAATAAAGATTTATACAAAAAAAATCTGAAAAAGTGCACGTAAATTGCGGGATCTAAATTCCGGCTTCAAATTTTACTTTTTATCAGGCTATAATGCCCTCATTGACAAAAAATACGGTGAGTCATCAGTTCCCTGCGGGAAAACTAAGCGAAAACATCGCGATGAAAGCCGGTTTCATGTATTCGAATTGGACCCAATCTAGCATTGGTTCTCCTTCTGGGTTGTACAGGTCTGATGGCGGTCGCTCTATGTAACGGACGCCGTCAAATCAATAGATTAGAAAGAAAGAATATATTTATTTGCCTAAATCCACACAAACTAAACAAATATTACAAAAGAAAAGCTAAATAATAGTTGAATGGTATGGATCGTACAAATCGGTCTCAAGCTCGGCATTTGCCGACAATACTTTTAGCGCCGGTCTTCCGCTTGAGCCGTCCTTTGACCACACGGTCGCGCCTACACACTGATTACACGTACCTAACACAGAATTTTAACTATAATTTCATTTTTACACAATTTTAAGAGTATGCAGACATGCACAAATTATTTCATTTTTATAACAATAATTAATATCCTTTACCACTGGAAAAATGTCATTCATGGCATAGATTGACAAGGTATACAAGAAGAAGAAGTTTATATGTATACATATGTACCTACAATGTTATCATGTATCAATGCAAACATTTCATTTTTGATTTTTGTTCGGTAACACAATAAATTAGGTAGTAGATATCATCTGAAATTAAAACAAAACGGGCTAGGGCGAAGAATATATTAAAATCATTATTATATCTTAGACCTATATCTTAAATCCAGCGCAATAATTGCGGAATAGTTTCATTTCAGTCGCGAAAGTAGATGAAAGTACTTCATTATGATTGCAAGAGGTAGTGCCATGCGGCATAGGAGGATGTAGTGCCATCTATGGTGCATGACACTACATCCTCGTATGCTACGGGATTGTCCCGGCACGACCGGGGTGGTACCTCTCGGTCTCATAATACCGCCGGAAAGTGACA
Organism: Eumaeus atala; assembly: GCA_017140195.1. Taxonomy (NCBI): domain Eukaryota; kingdom Metazoa; phylum Arthropoda; class Insecta; order Lepidoptera; family Lycaenidae; genus Eumaeus; species Eumaeus atala. The sequence goes on from JAFELO010000746.1 coordinate 4,974, forward strand.
CCTACGGTGACGTTCGTGCGGTTTGTGAGTAGCCGGTGGCCCATTTAATAGGATGGCAACGCATTTGTGTAACAATTATGCGAATGTCTATCAAAAGTCGGTACTCATCAAAAGGCTCCGATTGTACTTCTGCCCCCATATGCTATAAATTTTATGAACTTACAGTGCGTTCCTTGGATCGAAGGGTTTTAAAAACATCAGCGGCAGCGGTGCCGTTGCGAATATCAGCGACAACACAATGAACAGCGTAAACTGAAACAAAATTATTGAGTTAACTACACTTTCTATACAAATGTTACACTTTCTGTAAAATTGTAACGACTATAAAGTTTCTACAACTATAGGCAAGGAGCCATCCACCACGATTGAAGTCTTGTCGCTGTGGTAGGGCTCAGTGGCCTGGGGTGTACACAGACGTACACAGATGTACAGTGTAATAGAGTGGTCTGCTATTTACACCATCTCATAAAAAGAGGGTACTGTAGAGCTGGAGCAGTAGGCGCGTTTGCGCACAGGATAAGGGGCGAGAATGGGAACCTCACCCCTTTGAATTATTCCAAAGGTGGGTTGTCTTGTGGTGCGGTACGACCACGCTGTGGAAGCTGAGTCTGTTCCTTAGTACGAGCAGCCATCGAGGTCCCCTGATGATTTATACCTCAGCAAGGGCGGCACTATATTGTGCCGCGAGCCACACGCACCACAGTTATACGGACAAACGCGTATATTTTATGAGCGTCTGTATTTACCATAAGGCTCCCTGGTTCTGGTATCCATCCCGATAAGTCGTGCCGAGCTCTGGGCTCAGCCATCTTATCTCTCCGATCGCCATTGGTTTTGAGAAGAATAGCATCCCGGTCAGCTTATTGAGAGTATTTATACGTGGATAATGGTGCATTCGTATGCTTGTCCGGTCTAAGTGCACGTTTCGAGCAAGTTTAGTGAGCGTTACGCAAATCATTCAGTGAAAGAGCTTTGAGTGATAGTGCTTATTTTTTTTTTTACTAGTTAATAATCTCGAGTCGCGCTCCTTGTTGCGCAATTTCGCTAGACGTCGAGTGAACACTCCTATTAATAAAACGCGTTGTGTACACTTTCCTCCGAGGAAACTTTAGAGACAGTGCGAAAGGCGAAGTCCGTAAGTCACATATTCTGTTACACACACCCTACTAGGTAGGTTAATACCTTTTAAACCTCCCGCGTTCTGTAACTGCGGTGTCCACGCACAATAATTCTAACGACCACTGCCAGTTCACGGTTTTCTTACAAGATAGACGTCCCAGGCATCGACACAACTGTCTGTGATAGTAGTAAGTGCTGCAAGTTCACCAAACTATGGACTACTACGCACGCTCACGACCCACGAGCCTGACAAGATGACCCAAGGCAATGCGAATAAAAAGAAGGCGCGCAAAGGAATCGACGTCCTACTATTGCTGGAGACGTTTTTAATAGCGTATAATGAAGATACCAAAATCAATAATTATCATTTAATTCGGAATGCCAGGTTACGATCCCTAAAAGGGGAAAGGCTGTACGGTCACCTATTTTAAGGGAGCACTCCACTGTGCGCCCCTAGACCCGAATTAGAAAACTTAGAAATTTCCCTATGCATACCGACCATCTGGGAAACCTATTTCACAAACTGATATAAAAACTCTAATAGATCTAGATTCTAGATCCCTCAGTAACTATGGCCGGCGACTTCAACAGTCGCCATACCGACTGGGAGGATTACCGTACGACCCCCAATGGTACAAGGCTCACTAATATCATCTTCACAGAACAAATACACGTGCACAGTGTTGTCCATGGGCATAGTAGCATATACTATGCAAACGTGCACCGACCCGTCACGGTTTCACAGTGAGTAACGGGCACGCTCAGCGCCCCAGTTTTCTAGAGTTTCCCCTCGCCAGAAGCTTCTCACTCAACGTCAGTCGGAGAGAGACGTCACACGAGCTAGGCTCAGACCACTGACCAGTAGTATTCGACTTTGAATTATCGACTACACCGTCCTAAAATACATTCAAATTATTTTCAATCTAGTCATCTCGACAACATTCCCAATACTATGGAGACCGGTAAAGCTGCCATCGTGGGCTGCTACGACGGCAGCCTTGCCGGGCCCACTACCCATCTCACTTACCACGATCTCACGATCGGAACGTCTACTTCGACTTCTCCGAATAGAAGTAACAATCGCTATATAGAGTTATTTCGCAAAGCCTCCGCTTGGAATCGCTTCCTAAGTAGTGTAACCCCCTCTCATACAGCCTTTTGGCCCACCACTCGACCCTAAAGACTGAAAGAAAAATGCTAACTATGCCCCCGCTCATCCGACCTAATCTTCCCCCTGCAACATACGACGATGAAATAGCCGAGACTCTTGCCGACATGCTAGAATCTTAGTGTACCTCGATTACCTTGCAGCTAATCCCTTCTCACATAGCTGAAGTACGTCGGGAAGTTGAGCACCGCCTTTCTCTACCAACTTCAGAAGGCAACCCTATACGTCCTACCACTACAGGCGAGGTGGAATTCGTTTAACAAATCTCGTCCGCTGGGCCCGACGGAATCACAAACAAATTGCTTAAAATCTTTAAGTGTGCATATTCAACGCACGCACCAACGCACTCCTTGCACTTGCCGGGATGCACGTTTCCAGACGTATAAGGAAGACACTGTGAGCCGGATTACTATTTTTTCCCCAACCCTGTATAACCCATACAAGAGCGATATTCCGCACCATCCCAGGGTAGAACTGGCGATGTTCGCAGACGATACCTCCCATTACACGATAGACTCGTGCCAGGTCAGTAAGGGTATCCCAAGCTAACATCCAGCGGGCCGTCACTGCGTTCGGTGCGTGATTCATAGTGGTCAACTTTGAAAAGAGTAGAGCTATATGTTTCGGTGGCGCAGCTGTCGGCGGCATTAGGCATGACAACGCTAGACGCAAACAATTGATAAGACGCAGAAAAACCCCGAGTAAACTCTGTGAAGTATTTCGGAATCACCTTCAAAGAACACATAATCAAAGTAAGCAATAGAAAGCATTACGTTATTGAGAAATGCTAAAGTAAATGTATCTTAGAAACAAGCTTACGCTGTACAAAATCTGTATCCGACCAATAATGTCCTACTCCAGCGTAGTATTCGCTCACGAGACACTCAAATAAAGATTTTACAAAAAGTACAAAATCGCTCCATGCGAATGGCCAATCGCGGTCCGTGGTACGTACGCAATCTCGATCTACACAAAGACTTTGAATTGCCCTCTATCAGAGGTTACTTCAAAGACATCTCAACTGAATATTCCGATCGGGTGCCTCGTCACCTCAACCCTGTCGTTACAAAAGCAGTGAGATATGATCCATATTGTGTGTCTATCATCGGCCGTCGTCCCAGACACTTTCTGTCGAATGAATATAAACATAACAAAGCAAGGTTTTAAATTCGAATCTCGCGCGTATAATATTGGCTCGCAACAGCAGTGATTTTGTACCAAGAAAATCAAAAAATACAACTAGCGCCGCCTAGTTTTATTGGAAGGTACCGGTGCGGCCATTCCATTCCGTTTTAAAACATCGACGTATAAGCATCCTGGTTAAAGTTGTTATTAGTGTATCCTAGTTATTCATAACCTGAACCTCTCGACTGTGCTTGTAGTTCAAGCATGCAACGTGGCCAGAAGATCGCACCCGGAGAGTCAGAGACTCACCCTTCAGGGAGAGGCAGATTAGCAGTACATAAAGTACAACTTTAAATCTATTGCGTGGCGTGGCGTAAACGATTTAGACCCCTTTTGGAATACATTCGAATACGACAAGGTTCCTTAATGGCATATCCATAAAAGGGCAACAGTCTTTTATATAGACTTCCTGGGCCTGGGAGCCATTTTATGGTGCATCGAAACCTAGCCGCTTAACGTTACGGACTTTCAGCAAACACTCTCTCAGACACGACTCCACACAGGTGTAAGGATACGCAGACACCACCAGGGACAGTTGCGAAACATACGCTGCAACCCAGACACTCGTGAATACGATTCGCGATTTGTATGGCTCAAATAATACCACCGTACCGGTTAGGTATTCCGAGACTACCGCGAACGTGTTCTTTCACCCACCTGAGGATTACTACTGGCCCCCAGTCATCATCCTCTCCATGAGCCGAACGTTTACGTCAGCGCCGAGGACACTTTAGCTACCGTGCGCGAGCTTCCCCAGACGTCAGAGTCGGGAGACGAGGGACCTCTCGGTCTATCTGGCCATGATAATAATTGCTGCTACAAACACTCTCATATCGGGATGCATCTCTCCCATCCGCGGGAGGGAAGGATGTCGCCTCTTGCATAATATAAATATAGGTATAAAAAATATTATTTGACGAATTAATTAAATGGTAAGAAGAATAATATAGAAAGCTCTTTCCTCAACATGTCTACTCTATTTCTACAAGCAAATGCTTACGAACCTTACTTATCGACATATATAGAATAGTAATATCTCTATGCTATGCTACGCCACTTTTGTTATTCGTGTGCATGATATGAGCGAAACGTGGTACAGATATGAACTATGAACTACAACAGAGTTATTAATATTAACTGTACGACAATAGAAAACCTGCCAGGTTCGATCACGGTTCACGAAGGGTTACGACAAGGACAAAATCATGTTTGTTGTATGGGAGCGCCACTTAAATGTTAATTTTATTATTAAATATATGTTATTAGTTTTGTTGTTATAACGGCAACAGAAATACCTAATCCGTGAAATTTTTTGACTGTCCACCTATCACGGTTCATGGGACAGGTGCAGCCTGGTGACAGACAGAAGAGCAGCGGAGTATAATAGGGTATATTTTATAGCGTGCCGCTTTAACTCATCTGAATAGGGAACACTAATAAAAATTATGTATAGTAACTACAAGCAGATATTATATGGCGCGTTTTGTTGATTTCCTACATATTTTTTTAATTAGAATAAGTGATTATGTTATGGTTCCCAGTTTAGCATGTCTTATAGTTCTCAAATTTGTGTGCTAAATTTTGGGCCCTACTTCACCCATGGGTTGGCAATCAGACACGACCGGAGCGAAATTAGGCGTAAAACCGACGGCTTAATGAGCTCTCCGAGGCGTGGGGTATAATACTCCCAACTTCCTGACTTCGGACTATTATTAAAATTGAAAAAGCCAATAACACATCAAACCCAATAACACTATTGTCCCGGCAGCGACACGAATCAGTGACCTCACAACTGAGGTTAACATGCTTACTGTCATACCACGAGGCAGGCCATGTTGTTAGGCGGTTCAGGCAAAACTTATCTTGATCAATGTTATATCGTTGGTGTTGTGGGTGGTGGGAGTCCTGCGGTAAATCTTGAAGATTTAACATATTTAGTGAATGTGTTAATACTAGACAGACGAATACGTTTCACTTACCTTGATGTAATATCTAGCAATAGAACTTATGGTGAATAAGATGACGAGCAACGCCATAACACAGCCCAAGATGACATTAAAAGCCGCCATCTTTTATTGCAGCGTTCTGAAACAATACAAGGATCAGATTAAATTTAATTGACCTTTTGCGCGCTGCGATGATTTTGTTAAAGGGTCATGGTTGACCGAGCCACCTCATTTGTAGGGTGCAGTCTATCACTTTCATGGGTATTCGGTTCATCCGCGATTCCCATACACTTATCAGATGTCACAGACCAAGATTCAGTGGCAGTACGTAAATACATATATCCTTCCAAACCAAAAAAAATGTTCAGTCAATAAGTCGTGTTTGGACTTATTGACTCTTTTTTAATTATACAAACGTTCTATTTTTAAGTTTATTTTTTAAATCTTTAGGATGTATATACTGTGTACCTAAGAACATATAGCTTAATTATGTAAAGATAAAAATTCGATCTCAATATCTAATATAAAAATATGTAAATAATTATTATTATGTAAAATAAGACATTCTATTTTGAATATAGTAAGATTGTGTATTTAAGTCAAATCTTTCTATAAATAGAAACTAAAATAACACGTCATACGTCATAATTACATTGCCTCTACGTTTACTACATGAGTTTTTAAAGCTAAAATTTAACAAAATTTAAAAGTTTCTTTTTTTTTAATTTTAGAAAGTATTTAACATTTATAATGTAAGGGGATACTTATAATGGCAGAAAAACTTATTGTGGGATATCTCGCATCCTATTGATGTCTTTCATCAAATAGGCCAGACCCTTTTATACAGCCCAACTGAAAACGTCCCAGGCCCCCCCTC